>JASSUY010027821.1:0-125712 GCA_032466535.1 Forpus xanthops | reverse complement strand
AACTTAGAGACAAGGATGCCATGTGAGACAGTGTCAAACACTTTGCACAAGTCCAGGTAGATGACATCAACTGCTCTTCACCTGTCCATTAGTCCTGTAGCTCCATCATAGAAGGCCACCAGATTGGTCAGGCAGGATTTCCCCTTAATGAAGCCATGCTGGCTGTCACCAAACACCTTGTTGTTTTTCATGTGCCTCAGCGTGCCTTCCAGGAGAATGCTCCAAAATTTTGCCAGGCACAGAGGTGAGGCTGACTAGTCTGTAGTTCCCCAGCTCAGCATATACTGTAACTTACCAAAGTCCTGGTAAAGTTTGTTTCTTATATGATCAAAAAACTCACTAAAGTCCAATATGAAGATAATCACAATAAGCATGACAATAGCCACCAGCATCAGTGCCTGCATAACCTGGCTGTAACCATACCTTATGGAAAATAAACATAATCCCTGTGTCCCTAAAGGCTGCTAAATTGCTCACATGCTTAGAGTTAAATGCCTGAGAACATCCTTATTAACTGAGGCCATAAAGGGTTGCTAATGAACTACCTGTGTACCACATTCTTACCTTGTCACAATTAAATCTCCACCAAAAGTGGGCAGGCAAAAGTACTTGAACCTTCTCATCCTGAAAGGTTCAAAAACTGGAAACTATTAATTGGAAGCCGTAGTTGGAAATTTCTAGGAAACAAATAGCATGGTACCAGATCTAGTAATAAAGTAACCTATAGTGATGGAGTATCAGCAATCTGTACTGCAGTGTACCAAGTCTGAAGATAACGATAGATTGCTAGACAAAGTGATTGCAAAATTTCAAGAGAGTTTTTATGTCTATATGTAATGGCATGTTACTTTGGAAAGATTTTCCAAGAAACTGCTATGTGAGCTAACTGGTGGAGTTGTGGACTTTTTAGGCTGCACCAAATAAGAAGGCTAAGTAACATGAATTGAGCAGTAAGTGTATGAAATAAGTGTTCTGAATGACTGTAAATTCAAAATCAGAACTATGATGAGACCTGAGATCAGATGTGATAAAGACTGAAAGAAAAAAAAAAGATAATGATTCTTGAAACTTGTATAACTCAATCACAAATTTACTAAGAGTTTGTTTTTTGTATATGCACTTCAATGAGAAATGGAATTATTCTCCTTTAAAAGTGTTTGAAACAGTTTCTGGAAATGAACAGTCAACAGAAATAGCTTACATTCCTCTAAACATGAATATTTTGTTTCTAAAATTTTTGCACTTGATTATATCTGTTCAGAGGATGTGCAATAGAAGAAATATTAAGGAAGCTATGGATCAAAAATTCCAAGGGTAGTTTGCATTGATTGTCTTGGTAAAGTAGAACTGTGCAAAGGTAAACCAACTTGTCTAGATAGGAATAGAAGCCTTTTTTGAAGGTGAATATCCAAAAATAATGTGCAGTAATCATGGAAAAGTAAGAAGCAAGAAAAGGACTGACACCAGGAGATAAAGAGATAGATCTGCTTGCCCTTTATTCAGATGTTGCATGGATCTATTCTGATTAAGTGGGAAATTTTGCATGTAGTTTGTAGACCACCACTGACTCATTAGTGAGCTGTTGCACATGCTGCACAGCAATGTTAGACTGCTTTATGAAGCACAAGTTGCTCACTTTGGGATTCCAGATGCATTAAGAGTTAATGGCCCACAATTCATGAATGACAGTTCCAGCAATTACATCTAATTTATCTTTTCATGCCCACAAAGTTGATTCCTTACATGCAGTCCTACTGTTCAGCAGAAAAGTTAGTGAAGGAATGCCAGGGAAGGTTAACCTGGTAGCAAAGAGCTTGATTGGGAAAAAAGCCTTTGTGATTGGAACCTGCCTGCTTGGAGGATTGCTTCTATTCAGCCTTCCTAACTCAGCTATGATCAACAGAGGCTTTATGCTCCATCCACATCAGGGCTAAGCAGAGAAGGCTGTTTAAAGGAAACATCCTCCAAGGGCCTTATTTTCCTTTAAAAAAATCTCGCCTCTGGGAAAACCTGTGTTGCCTAAACGCTCATTTCCTGAACAGCCTGCAGAGCTGGCTGTTTGAGCAGCCCCTGGGATATATGCAAAGCAGATGAGAAGGTGCTTTTAGATTTGTTTTGTTTGGGTTTTTTTGTTTGCTTTGTGGCAAAATGTATCAAGAATTTTGGTTGCTTGGCTGACTTGTCAGAATTTTTAAGGATGGCTGGGAGAAAGAAGTCACAATAGTGTAATTGATGCTTATTTTCTACTGTTTCTTGAACATTTTTTTCAGTGTGGCAAGAGTGCCATTGACAGGAGTCGAAGATGCTTTTCTAGCTGCTAACAGTGAAGTGCATAAGGGGCTGCAGTTACCAGGCTCTGTTCAGGCAGTGGCTGCCATTTGTTAAGTAAAGAAAGGACTGTTAGATGAGGATGAAGATATTATGTTA
This sequence comes from Forpus xanthops, assembly GCA_032466535.1. Taxonomy (NCBI): domain Eukaryota; kingdom Metazoa; phylum Chordata; class Aves; order Psittaciformes; family Psittacidae; genus Forpus; species Forpus xanthops. The sequence continues at coordinate 123,285 of JASSUY010027821.1, read as the reverse complement.
CCAAAAAGGCACTGAGTCTAGCAGATAGTTACTTATAGGTGGCCCTCAATAAGGAGAATTGCTCTGTCTTCAGAGATGTGCGGGTTGTGTAAAGCTAAAAACCAGTGTGACCTGCATCCTCTCTGTCTACAGATGTGTTTTGCTAATTGACAGTATGATGTTACTCAAATCAGTATTGCTAGTGTAATACTGCATTTGTATTTATAGAGCAACAAGAGCTCTCTGACGAGAGCTCTTGAAAAGAGACAATCTATAGTATTTTATAAAGATCTGATGCTGTATAAGCCTTGAAGATCTGTAGTGTATAAGAGCTTGTTATTTGTGCACCACTCTTCTATACCTCTAAGGGGAATTTGAGAATACTTGTTATATGATAAACATGGTAGTAGATATTTCATAGAAAAGGTTTTTGAATTTGCTATGGCAGCTTGAATATCTGATTATTTATTCTTAGATAGCAGAGTTCTGATGAAGATTGCTGCTCCCACTGTTGTGGCTTTGATAAAATGTTTCCTTGTCTATATATGTTTGAAATACTTTTAGCCAGCAAAATGTAAGGTTTTGAGAAATGTCTAAGCAGTTTCTTCATGGCCAGTTGTGAGATTTGGGTGAAGACTGTTGTTCCTGTGCTTATTTTTTTCTTTTTAAGTGACAGATAACAGGAACAGTGAAAACCGCTGCTATATTTCTTTTCCCTTTCTACAGACCTGCTCCATTGCCTACACCTAAGTGCTTATGACAGACTTTTATTTTATGTTTTATATTAAAGAGCGATTTATGATTAAATGTTAATGAAATAGAATTTTCACTGTGCTTTCATTATATTCTACTAGTTTGAACATTTTTCAAAGCAGCACACCAAAACCCACTGTTTTCTATGAATAAATAATAAAAAGCTTGTCTGTACATTATCATTCATGCATTCTCTAGTTGCCCCATTGGTAATTTGTCTGCCAGCATAAAGTGGGCACTACACATTAAACAGACCTTAACTAAAGCTAAAATTAATGTTATGATTCTGAGTAGTTCTTCTTCCCAAATCTGTAAAATGAAGCCAGTTGTACAGATGTCCTTGCTGAATCTAGTCACACAAAAAAAATCTCGATGTCCTACAAGTAAAAGATTTTAAGTGCCTTCTGCATCATTGCCCAAAATGTTCCAAAGGAACCCTGTCGGCATTTGGGAGGTGTGCTTATAAACACAACTCTAAGAGGGTGCTACATTGCAATACAAGTTGTCAGTGAAATTGAAACCAAAAAGCTTAGCAATGTATTTATTTTTAAAGAATAAGGAATTGAAAGGGAAAGGTAGATGGCAGTTACTAGGGAGTAGAATACTATTCCCCTAAGCCTAATGTTTGTTTATAGTGGGCGGGTGGGAGAAACAATAGCTGAAGAAACTGTTATAAAAAGGAAACAGTGTCAAATCCTTTTGTTCTTGTAACTTAAATCCACAGGGAAGTAGCCCTACTTTCTCTTCAAAGTCCAGGGAAGCTGCGGGGAAGAAGGCTGGTACGCTGGGAGATGAGCGCTTCTAGAAGCTTGTTGCAGAAAACAGGGATGGCAGATAAACAGCCTTCAGACCAGTTTGTGCCCTTCTGATGCCTGCCAACTCAAACAGGGAACAGAACCTAGTCTCCACAGAAACACAAAACATGAAGAAAACATGTACCACTGCTAAGGGCTCCCTTTGCGTTTTTGCCATGTTGCACCTGTTTGTAAGGTTTTAAAGCAACAGTTGTAAATTACCCACAATATAAAAGTTAATTTTGAAAATGGTCTCATGTGGATTTTGTAAAGCTTGCTTTGAGGGCTTACATGTGTCAGAAGCTACCTCCTGGGAGTAAACTGACTGACATAATAGAGTAAGATAGCTTTTAGGGGAGTTTGGTAAGCTGAGTAAAGAAAACAAGATGCTTGTAAAAAAAAAGAAATTTGTTTTTTAACCTCAGTTTGCAAAAATGGCTTTTTTTTCCCATGCTGTTTTAAGAAAAGAAATACTGGATTGCTCACACCATAGAATAAGAGTAGATTTGACATTTGTGCGTGTCCTAGAAACCCTAGGGAGGTGGGTGAACTAGAACAGTTTGGTATTTTGTAACAGGATACAGGAACAAGTGAGAACACATGCCTCTGCACAGGTAGGGTCTTATGAAAATATCATGCCAGGGTTTGGCTGAAGTGATATGAGCTCTGCTTTGGAAAAGGGTCTTGTGCATTTGAACTGTGACGCAGACCTTGGATATTCAGAGGGAGGATTTCTGTCTGTGAAGGATGTTCTCTCTTATTTATGTCATATCTGCAACCCGCATAATCTCCCTTCCATTCCAATGCCTGATCCTTTCTACTGGTTTTCACAGTTGCTGTCATCTTAGTTTACTTTGGTTTTCCATTTTTTCCCCCTTTCATGTCTTCCAGGCTTCACCAAAGTAGTTGCCGATATTTGATGCAATTGTCTGTCTTGGTTTGCCATCACTGTATAATAAGAGATATTGAGAAGGTATTAAACTGTTGCAAATATCTAGCCTCACTCAAAGCTTTTCAAGAGAAAATTTTGCAGTGCAGAGTTCATTGCAAAGGTCTGTCACTATCAGTTGTAATATTGGTAAAGAATGAATTAGGAATCTTACCTTAAAAAACAAATGAAATAAGGTAACTGCTGCATTTAGATATAGTGATTATCCAGCATAGTTTTAGCTTGTTTCCTTGTGTGTTTCACCAGTTTTCTTTTCATTGAAATAGTAAAGCTCCAAGTGTTTTTCCCAGGTGTTTAGAAGTACATAACAATACATATTAAACAAGAGGAGCAGAAATGCAGTAAAAACGTCATAAATTCTGTTGAAAATTCTATCAGTCCAAAAGGGTTTATAGAATAAGGAAAAATGGACTCTGTGTAATGATGTAAATACCAAGAGATACTCCTGTGTATATAACTTAAATTGAAAAAGTGAATTCATAGCCATTCCCCTTCCCCCTCTTTTTTTTTTTTTTTTTTTTTTTATCATGGGGTTAAAAACAAAACCCACAAAAAAAACCAAGTTGAAGATCAAGATAGTTTTTAAAAGGTGTTCTGTATTACAGGTGTCAAAAATGACTCCATTCCATATAAATGGGGTGGGGAGCTCCTTGTCCTATTTAGTTTAATTAATAATGAACATTAATGAATTACATTGTGTATTGCATTTTTTATTTTGCGTGCCCAGCACTTGAGCAGGCAGGTGGAAAGAGTCTGGTTGTATTTTACTGACAAGTTTCTCTGGGTATGCAGTGTGACTGTTATGAAGACACAATTAGATAAGTGAATTGTTTTTCTATAATGTATCTTCTGCCATTTTCCTGTACAATTTTATAACAGATGAGCATTATTTACCTGCTTTCCCAGAATAGCAGATTGTGTTTCTTTGTTCAGGGGATGTTAAGTGAATTAAGCATATGAGCAGTAATCCCATTTGTTTAGGGAGGCTGGTGTTTAGACAAGGAGGTTAGGGCAGGATACAGAGCAGTCTGGATGAGAAATGCTGTGGATGTAACCATTCTGGTAGAAGAACTAATTGAAATGGGGACACTACTTTTAATTCATGTGTAATTACATTCCTCGGTTGTTAAAAATTAAATCCTGGGCAAGAGAAAGGTTTGAGCCTGGAACTGTGTTTTGAATGAAATTTGAGCTGACGCCTTTCCAAAAAATTCTGGAGATTGCCAGGACATAGTCACCAGTATGTAGCTGCCCGATGGGCATATTTATGTCCTTTTATCATCTAGTTTTCTGTGATGTTATCACCATCTTTAATAGAATCATAGAATGATTAGGGTTGGAAAGGACCTTAAGAACATCTAGTTCCAACAAGTTATTTATGAAATATCACTTCCTACAAGGTCTTGCTTCTCTTTTTTATCTTCTCTCCACTAAGCTACAGTTTGAAGAAAGGATTCATCATGTACTGTGTCTTACATGTGCAGCCTTTAGGTCTGCCATCAGGAATTCCCTGCTCTTTGGGGCTGGCATTTGAATCTGCATCAAAGTCTCACTCTTCTGTCTGTGATTGCTCCTGCACAGTAATTTTTTTCCGTTCTCAACTCTGTTATTCCAGAGGCACTACTGCCGTCACTGATAGGCTTGGCCTGGTCAGCTCTGGGTCCATCTTGCAGATGGCATTGGCTCTGTCAGACAAGGGGGAAGCCTCTGGCATCTTCTCACAGAAGACAGCCCTCCAAAACCTTGCCATGCAAACCCAATGTATCCCAGGTTTGCTCTTTTCCATCAGTGTGCCATTCTGATGCATCTGTTTTGGATGTCAGTCATTCATATTCTTCTCTAAGCTGTAAGTTTGTCTTTTCACAGAAGTATCAGTTCAGATGTTTTCTCAACCACTTGCTTATCTGGTGCTTATCCCTCCTTTGTCCCCCATTATACTGATATATACTTAAAAACACTGGACTTCTTTATTTTAACTGAGAGGTGGCACATCAGCATGGAGCCTGAGTCTGGCATCCTTCATACAGACCATAACATGCAGAAATGATTGTATTAGCTTTGTGTGTTTGCAGACAAATGAAGCTAAATATCTTTGCCTCTCTGCCCAGGCTGCATATTACCTATAAGATTCTTTATTTAATCATTTCACTTTGCATTGGTCATCGCTTTTCAACCTCTATTAGACTTCCTGTCAGAGAGTCAGCACCACAGAGCAACCAGGTTTGCTGGCTGTCTTTATTGCATTTGTGTGATGTATTGTTATTTCCCTGCAAATCTTTGCAATTTTTATTTTTCTTTAAAGTTCCCCGTTAACCCTGAAAAGTTATAGAAGTGGGATAAGAATTAAAAGGCTTTTAAGGCATCCTTGTCCTGAAACAACTCTGCAGGGCATGAATAAGTACCAAATGGTTTGTTTTTCAGTCAGAGTGAATCATCCTGTGTAAAATCTTGCTGAGTTTTTATGGATACCCATAGGGTTGTATTTCTCACTTCTCAAGTTATACAATAATTTAGATTACCTTGGCTCAACCTCTGAATTATAGATCTTCTTGAACCTTGTGGGAAGACCAAGATGTGTTGGATTCTGTGTTAGAAAGGGTGTATTTTGACTCTCTTTTTACAGTATATTTTTAGCATGACACTCGGTTGATTAGATGATTTCCTGAAGTCAGAATTTAGTTCTTCAGGGTCTGTCTATGTAAATGTATTATTTTTTTAACACAATATGCATTAAGAAGCTGAACTGGTATTTAGGGTTGTTGACTCACAATAATTCCAGATTAGAGATGAATATTTATGGAGGATATCAACTTATAGAAGATTTTGAGGAAATACTGCTTGCAGTTTCATTTGTGCTTTTTCTTTCTCTTATATGTCATGATAAATATATGTATAAAGTTATTAATGTCATGTATGATATACCTTATACAGACACTAGGTTATAGTTTTTTTGAAATAAATATCTCCAGTTTAAGTTACACTGTGGCGTAATTATCACTTTTCTTTTTTCAAAATCTTGTTACTTTCAGTATAAATCTTGTGGAAGGACCATAAATAAATAGGTGGTCTCAAGTAGTTTTTCCCAATATGACCTTAATTTAGGGGATAATGGGGCGTCTTTTAAACTTCCTTACAAAATACTCACTTTAGAGGTGAATGACTTTGCTTTTTGCTTCTGATAAAATCAGAGCCCCATATCTGCTCTTATTAGACTAATCTTGTTTCCTACTTGATGTCTTTCACACTGCATGCTGCATGTCTTCACTCATCTTTCTTGCCTTTCATCAGTGCAGTCTCTTATCCGATGCCTGTATAGAGGTGGCCAAAGGAGCTTCATTGAATGCTCTTTCAGAAGTTTGGCCATATATTCTGAGTTGTGTTCCCTCTTTAACATCTGACAAGTGTGAAATTTTAAAGTTGAGTGTTTTCACTGGGGTGCTGAGCATTCCCTTACATGGTTTCCAGTAAATCTATTCTTTTTCATCAGCAGGAAGCTTAGCAGTGCTGGTCTTCAGCCTGCTTAGCTTTGCATGAATGCCATGTACCAGTTTTTTAGTATGTGCCTTGTGCCATGTGGTCAAAGAACTCTGTTTGCTGTGGTGACTGAGTTAGCTGCTTCCAGGACTTTCTTATTGGGAGACTTGCAAACAAGTTGGGAAGGCAGAAAGGAAAACTGACAGCTGTGGGATCAATCCCACAGCTTTGGTAGTTAGTGTGTGGAAAGGTCCTGTGGTAGCACTGGTGATGGTGCTTCGATATTAATCTTGGAATACCTCTAAAATGTTCTGTATTATTAAACCGATAGTGGTGACGTTTATTAATGGTACCACTATGGGAAGGTAACGAGACACCTTTAGCTCCTCTGGTAGAAGTGTTTCAGGATCTTGTACTGTTATTGTTGAAAGAGCATGGTAATAGAGAACATTGTGAGATCTCAGGAGAAATTAGGCAAGATAATGTGATTGCTGAAAAATTAACACAAGTCGCAGCTGTCTGATGAAAGCTTTAAAAAGTTTTTTCGAGCCATATAAAGTAAAGAGAAAAGCTAAAAGCAACTCCCCAGGCAGGACCAAAATAGATGCATTGTATCTACTGAAGCTTAGTCCTGTAGTATTTGCCATAATTTGAAAGTAGTGGTTACTTTAAAATCTAAAATTGTTTCTAAAAAATTCTTGAAAAAACAACTTCAGATCCTGCTTCCTGAAAGTGCAAAAGTTCCACTGAGTACAGTAGGTTTTCTTGTTTTCATGTGTTAATTCTGGTATTCTAAAAGCGTGCAAATGGCATTTGTCTTTGGATTTACAAAAACTCTAGATATTCAGAGTCTGAATTATTTAAACTCCCACAACACATGCACTTTTGCTTTTCAAGCTTGAGTTATAATTTAATTAAAAACTTCTGGTGCATTGCTAGCTATTTAAATATTAAAACGTTCCATGGATCACTTTCGATTATCTACCGTCATGAAATTCCTGAAGATGTCAGATTTTTAAGATTCCCAAAGTTGCACTTGGAATTGTCTGTTGATGCAAAGGGGACTGTGATAATTACATACCTCCATTAGTATCAGCAGAGGAGATAAACTTTGGGGAGGCTTAATGGGCATGTCTCAGTGACAGCTAGCAAAGAACATTTGGCATGATTAAGGATGGATTTGAATGTACTTGAAAATATACTCTCATTATGGACGCCCAGTGGAAGTTGCACTACAAATGTTAAATTCCCCAGAAGAAGAGTTGTGTGGCAGGGAAGCTTTGAAATCCACTGTGGCCGTCATCCAAATTACTCTCTTCTCTTTGTGTCTTTCCGCTGTCAGATTCACTTTGTGATGCCCAACTTGGCTCCCTGCATCTTTGAAAAGAGGCAACCTGTTGGTTTCTGTGTTTCAGATTGTCCGAAGATACATCAAGGACTGGCTTGAAAGGAAGAAGCCTCCATTTGGTGCAATCAGCAGTTGTGTGCTCCTGATGATCATCTACACAACATTCTGTGATACTTTCGCCAATCCAAATATTGACCTTGATAAATTTAGCTTGATTATAATAGTGCTCATAAGTAAGTTCAGCCTTAAAGCATCTTTTGTCTGTGTTTCAGGTGTATAATGAGCTATATATACTAGAAAGAGTAGCACTGCAGGGATACTGGCATTGGGCTAGAGCTTGTACTTTTAAAACCTCTAGTAAATCAGATTAACAGCCTTCTTAGGAGCTGGATACTTCTAGGGGATTGAATAAGCATTTAGAGAGGGATAAACACTGCTATTCATGTGTGCGTGGGATTGTTCAGTGGTACTTCCTTTCTCAAGGGGCATGGTACTACTTTCCAGGTGTTTACAACTGTTTTGTTTTGGCTTCTTTGTTATTAAACAGCCATAAATGTGCAGATGTTGCGTTCAAATCAGAAAGGAAATATTTGGTTTGAGCTGTGATAGCTTTTAAATCATTCTTCCTTACTATATATTATGGTTGGACCAGATGATCCTTGAGGTCCCTTTCCAGGCTGGTATTCTGTGAGTCTGTGATTATAAATTTAGAAACTAGCTGGGAGTTTGCATTAGTTGATATATTTCTGTGGACAAATGCATTTCTTGCAGAGTTTGTTTAGAAGCACTCTAGTCATCCAGCCTTAAATAACATGCACATGAGAATAGACTGCTGGTATCCTTGCCATCAGTTAAAAATACACTTGCAGATCACTACCTCCCAGAGAAAGGCAGTGGTATACAGTCACTATCTCCTCTCCCAGTAAGGAATTCCCATCTTGCTTCAGACTGTCCAGAGACAGGAGTTTCAATTTGCTTGGGGGTGAGGTAACTACAGGATACTACAGTATAAATTACATCTCATACACTCAAAAGCTGTCAGATTTCACAAAATCAATGTATCACCTACCTTGAAGTGTGTGTGTGTGCGCATTTCTGTCTAATAAAAATAATGTGCCTTCTATAACTCTAACCTCTGCTTAAGTAGGAAATTTGCCCCTGCCATTTGTGGATCAGGTTTTACTCTATCCCAGGTGTGACAGTGTTCTGGATTATGAAACAATATACATGTGTAAAATACTACATTATAAATGGTACTGTATAAATACTTCATTCTAGAAGCAAAGCAGAAGGAAGCTATACTAAGAAGGTTTTTACAAAATGAAGAAAATACTTGTTTGCATGGGCACCTGGGGAGGGCCACATCCCAGGTGCACTTAAATCAGTGCAGAGTTGTCAGCAAAAAAAGAGGGATACGGAAATTTTGAACTCTTGACTTCACCTGCAGAGGAACTCAGAATGAAGTAATTTTATGTTACTGTACTGACTGCTTCTTTGGAAAAAAACATTCTTTTTTTTAGTTAAAAGGGATGTTCTGTCTTGAACAGTTGGTGTAGAGTGGTTGCTTCCATTGCCTTTCTGGTCCGTCCTTTTGTTTCTCTGCAAGACAGTTCTGTATTTGTGCTATGAGTTACCATATATACTACTTGCAGTGTAATACACTGAAAATCATTCTGTATACATTTTCAATTGCCAGTGTGCATAACTGGAGTTTCCTAGTAAGAATATTAATGTAAGCATTGAAACTGCTTGGAACATTTGTTTGTTTTTTTTTTCTCAAGTATTTGTGAAACAGAGAAAACATGGAAGTTATGAACATGGATTTGGACATTTTATTCTAGAAAAAGTTCTGTATTGCCATTGGATGTGTGTTATACCAGGATGTGAAATTAGCATGAGGAGTTTGAGATGAAGCTGCATTTATGATTCTGCCGATTAATGTTTTTATGTAATTTTTATGTTAATATTCTAGCCACAGCAAAATATGCACAGGGGATAATTGGTAGCAGCACATGCTTATTGCTTTACAGAATTATACATATTAAGGGATTTTTTTTCTCTGCATATTAAATTAATGTACTTAGTTGCAGAAAATTGTAATTCATGAACGATGGATTGCTTCATGGGGGAAGAATTAAGTGCATGCTGAGGTGACATTTACACATCCTAGGAAATGTATATAAGAGAATGGAAAATGTCACTGGTAATAGCTAATATCCCTGCCATGTTTCCCAGTTGTAAACTGGGGTCAAAATCAAATGTATTGTCTTAGCTTGCACTACCCTGTGGGACACATTAGCCTTATTGCATTCACAAATATTGCAAGGAAAAGGGAGAGGACTCACCTCAGATGGGCTGTAAGCAAAAGCCCTTCTCCCGTAACCTGTAAACCCCCTGGAAAGGTCTGTGTAGGTCACAGGGTTTCTCCTCCAGCTCTGTGGGGAGTTCCTGCACTTCAGCATGATGCTCTGTCTCTGCAGTCCCAGCAGCTACTCATAGCGCAGTGGGGATGCCACCAGGTTCTCCCTGCTCCCCACATCTCTGCAGCCTGACCATGGGCTCTGTGAATCCCACAATATCTTTGAGTGTCAGGAGAGCTGGCAGAGAGTTCCCCTCAGGATGCTCCAAAACCATCCACACTACCAAAGCTGGCTGAGCATGAGTGAAAGCTGCTTTGTCTGATGTTCACTGGCCAGTCTAGGAGTTAGCCTTTGTCTCAGAATGAAAACATCTATGATGATCTTCTCTTCATTGTGATAATTCATTGGGAGAGTAATATACCCAGTGTGTGAGAATAGTTATTGTGATCAGATCATGCTTACACACTGTAATTTCTCCTGTTAAATGGAAAGGGGGTAACTTAAAATACTCGGCCACCAGAACATATCTGAGAGATTTTATTCTGTCAACACAATAAACAAAACTAGTGCAAACGGATGTGCAGCGTGCAGGAGCAAACTTTCCTGCTATTCATTACGTCAAGAAATATTGGATCAGATGTGTTACCTCAGGAAGAACTTGTGTAGCCCCAGTATTAGCTATCTTCCTTGGATGTAATGATATGTATTTTTCTTCCAGACAGTATTTAAAGGTTATCTGTTATTGAATTTCTTTGGCCTTGGTTCTGTCTAGTTTATGACCTGTTGTGGGGGGCAGAAGGCATGTACACAGCAATTGCAGATTTAAGTGATCTTTACTTCTGTTAACTAAGTCTAATTTTAATATGTTTCTCTTTCAGTATTTTCCATTCAGATGAGCTTCATGTTTTTGACTTTCCTCTTCTCCACAAGGTAATTGAATATGCTGAATCAGAACCCATTGAGTATTTGTTTTGTATGATATGTTTGATTTGGGTGAAACAGTTTGTGCAAATGCGTAAGGGCAGGTTTCTGTATAGGGGTGACCTCATTTTGGTATTTCAAATTGTCCTCACTGCATTTTCTCTGTTAGAGTTTCATAGGCTAAGAGAGCAGGACCTGAATTCTGTCCTTTCTTGTGTGTTAATTACAGAGTTGTTAAATCTCAATCAATCACTGCTATACCTCATCCACTGAAAAAAATGGATTTGCACAGATGTCACTGAAGGTATAATTTGCCCTGCAGACATGCTGATGACATATGAGAGAGAGAACTCAGTTTGACTTTAGGCATCTGAAGATACATTTGCTGGGCTTGCAATTCACTCTTCTCTGTATAAGTCAAATTTGTTATGTTTATATGGTGATTCTTAAAAGACAGTTGTCCTGAACTCATGCTTGGTAGGCTATTTTTATTTTTTTTATTTTTTATTTTTTTTTAATTTTCAGTATTAACCAGGAAGAACAGTTGTACATTCACTTCTCAAAAAATAGTACCATGAGAATAGTGCTAGGCAGTGGCTAATAAATGCATCACTTAAGCTGGTCAGATCATCTACCACTGTTCTCTCATTGAGGCTTGCTGGAGTATTTTTCTTAGCAGCACTCTGCTGTGAGAGAAGTGCCGCAGTACAGCAGACTCCAGAGATATGCTTTGTATATACAGTATCTGTAATGGAGGATCACAAAGAAGGGTGTAATGTCTTAATGCTGCTTATGCTTTTTTAGTGCCACAAGAAAATTTCTGTGTGACAGGATCACACTCTGACCTTGGAAGGTATTTTTAAATAACTTTTTAACTGCTAAACCTAACCTGGGGGGAAGACGATACGTCCAAATGGTGAAATCTAAAATGCCATTAAGTAGTAACCAACTTGCTATGGCAAATATTTAGAATCTCTTAAAATTGTCCTTAAGTTGGACCAAAGGGTGAGCCATTGGCCAGTCACACACCTCTCTCTCTGTGTAGTTTTTGCACCCTTCTTGGCCTTACTCCCAGTGTGTAAACTCTTAGATGCAGTTTTTCTCTGAAGTAGAAGATAACTACTAAGGAGTACTCGTAGTGTAGACTGGATATATGATCTCACTTAAGCTTTTGGTTAACACTACATACTAGGAAAAGAAATTGTAGGTGATTCTCTTTTTTTCTATAGAGGCAAGCTGGCCACTACTCTGGTACAGCACATTTAAGAAGTAACCTTGGCTGCAATAAAGTTGTCCCCTACATACCATGTGTTCAGAATTCCTCTCCTTCACATGGCAGCATATTCATTAGAGAGTTTGGCACAACTAAGAAACAATTCTGCTTAAAAAAAAATAATCAAACACTACTGTTCATTTTTATGTAGAATTATTTCTGTCACTAGGCCTGATCAAAGTGATGTGAACATGCATATGGATCCTCAAAGCAATATATTTGATCGATGATGTTTTAAGAAGTTTTCTGCTATCAGAGGTTATTAAAACTCTTTCTTTTCTAGGAATAATTCTAGTTTCACACCAGCAGACACAGTGGCTATCGTTTTCTGTTCCACACACAAATCACTCACTTTGGGTAAGTCAGGAGAAAAGCTTTTGAGCAAAACAACAGTAACATGCATACCTTTCTGTGTTGAAAAGTAATGTTGTTGGTTGCTGGCTTTTCTGCTTAAATGGGTTTGGTTTCAGTGTGACAAGTAATGATACAAGTATGATACTAAATGCTAGATGATGTTCTTGGATAAAATAAGATAAATGCTTATTACAGGGCAGACAACATGGTCTTCTCATCTGAGATTTTGGTGGTTATACAGTAAGACCATCTTGTTTATGGTTTTGGGGGATTTGTTTGTCTTTTGTTTTTTTGTTGTTTGGTTGCTTGTTTTTTTTTTTGGTTGGTTGTTGTTTTTCCCCTTGTTCTTTTGCCTAATCCAATATCAATAGAGTTTTAGGTTTGTTACTGGAAAAATTCTAAGGTCTCACAGTAGAATCTTACACCTAAAGGCCGGGATGTGCAAGTGAAAATGAAAACATGTAGTGTATTCAGAAACCACAAATAGTCAATACTGTCTTTTGCTTAACATGAGCAAAATGTGTGTATTTAAGTCTGCAGATATTCTGGATAGCTTTATTTATTAGAATTCATGTATCAAAACATCATTGAAACACTTGTCACTTATGACTCCTTAGTGATAATAAGATGTTCTGACAGAAATTCACAAAATACTGCTAAATCAGTCATGCTTACAGCCACTTGCTACTGCCTCATCCATTACATTCAGTCAGTGAAATGACAAGAATATTTTCTTATTGGTTTTCAAAATATGAAAACATGCATTTGACAAAGCATATGTGACTGAATATATGCCTTTTCAAGACTGTATCCATCAAAGAGAGTTATTTGCTAGTGTCAATAACAAAGGTAAGAACTCAGTCTGAAATAGGAGAGGAACAAGTCGGGTCTTAGGTGAGATGTTTTCCAAGCCAGTTTGATATAGTGAAACTCATCTTAGGGTTCTTTGCTTCAGCCAGGCCTATGCTGCAGAACTGTTAGCAAGTGGCCTTGAAAGTCCGTGGGAAGCGAAGGAGTTCCTGGAAGACAAGAAAAAAGCAAACATAATGCCTCTTTTTCACAGTGGAGGTGAGGAGGGGACAAGGAATTTTAGATCAGTGAGTTTAACTTCATTTTGTAGAAAATTACTGAAACAAATTATTTTAACAGTGTAAGGAAATAAGTAACGGACCCATAGATTTGTCAGATGCATATCATACCAAACTAACCTGACCTCATTTCACGTAAGGTCCTGTGGGTTGCAGAGTAGCAAAAGTTGTATCACTTGAAAGCATTATAACTTTTGACATTAGCATGATGTTAACGGGTTCAAACTTAAACAGAGGAAGTTTAGATTTGATATGAGGAAGAAATTCTTTGCTGTAAGGGTGGTGAGGCACTGGAATGGGTTGCCCAGGGAAGTTGTGAATGCTCCATTGCTGGTGGTGTTCAAGGCCGGATTGCATATAGCCTTGGGTGGCATGGTTTAGTGGGAGGTGTCCCCGCGCCTGCAGAGTGGTTGGAACTAGATGATCTTAAGGTCCTTTCCAACCCTAACTATTCTATGATTCTATGTTTTGGGCTCCACAATTCAAAAATTATGTGGACCAATGGGAAAGAGATCAGAGGAGAGTGCTGTGGATGATCATAGTTCTCAAAAATGGGACCCCAGTGAAAGGTTGAAACAATGCTGATTGTTGAGAGAAGATAGCTGAAATACAGTAGTGACCTTCAAATGCAGGGAAGGTTGATGCAAAGAAGGCAAAAAGTAACTGTTTCACAGCGGACTTTGAAAACAGAAGGATTTTGTTACAATGAGGGAAACCCATCTAATGTAAAACAGTTTAGCTTTGGAATATGTTGCCTGTTGATGACTTGAATCTCCTATCATTGTAGATAAGCCTCAGACAGGAATTAGCTAGTTGATCCTGCCTTGGAGAAGAACATAAATAGAATGACATTAGGTCTTTTTTAGCCAGATGTTTTATGAAACTGAAACTTCAACTAATAAATGAGCCTTCATTCAGGAGGACAGTTACACTTGTATTTATAGAATGAAACATTACACATAGGTCATAACAGACTACTGTACTTGCTATTTGGAGCTGTGTCTAAACTTAGGACACAACTGTGATAAATAACTGTGAAAAGAAGCTGGTTGTACTTAGCGGCACAAATATATAAGTTAAGTCTTCCTTGCCTGGTGGGAACAGGTTTATATACACTCTGTTGAAGACTTCTGCAGCCTGCTTTGACACTAAGAAGACAAGCACAAGGCCTTATTTTTTAATATCTAAGTCCTAGAGGGGCTTGCCATCACCCAGAAGAAAATGAGCACTCTTTGTGTCTTTTACTCACTCTACCAAGCTTGTCATGCAGCCTTTCTTTACCTGCACCCTATACACACAGCTGAATTGGCTCACCTTCCTTCTGCTCATATACTCTCCTTTTAATATTTTATTTTCTCCTTTAGAAAAATGTAGTTTGAGGTCCCTAACTTGCTTGACTTTCTGGCTCACATTTTTCCAGTTCCAAATTACTGCTATCGTTAGCACAGCCCAGTGAGTCAGGCTTTTTATTTTGCATCTTTCTTTGCTCAAGCACACCAACCAAACCATTTTGGCCACCTTGACTTCAAGGACTCCTACAGCTTTTCCCTAACCATACAGACTTTTACCCTCCTAATACAGAAGTCTCACAAGTAAGTGCGAAAGTTGAAATGTAATGGGTAGATGGTGGAATGCTTCTCAGCTACTGATTGTTCTGTTTGTCATCTTCAGGACAAACTGCTTTACTTTATCCTTGAAGAGCTGGTGTCTCATAGAAAGCAAGTTTACCTTCTAGGAAGCTAGTCACAAGACATAACTTGTGCTTAGTCTTTATACTTTTGCAGTACCTTTCCTTATTGCTCAGGACCTGTGTTGAGATTGCTGGGTTGTTGAGACCTGTGCTCTCCTTACTGTATTCCATCTCTGGGGCTCAGCATTGTCAAGGTTTCTTTGAGGCTCCCAGGCTTGTCTTGGGTGAGGCCAGCAGCAGTGTGTCCTGGATTGAGCACCACCCCTAATGGGGAAATGCTCTTTTTGGCAGTGCCTGGGATCCCATCTTTGGTAAGCCTTTGGGCCCTGCTGCTTTTGCGTTCACCCCTACAGTGCATGCACTATGTAGGTGTCCCTGCTGTATATCGGTTCTGAGCTATCTGTTTTGAAACTGCTGGTATTTTACTCTCTTTGATATTAGTACCAGGTCAAGATAAAACAGAGCTGATAAACACACATTTCTATGCAAACAGGGAGCTGTAGTGCAGTGAGGCATGCCCCTGAGCTAATGATGTAAACAGGAATGTTAACCACAGTAGCTAGCATTTATTCCTTCATTGAAAGTGGAAGCAGAATAGATCTAATTTGTTTTTAAGGATCAGCCATTTCTGAATGACAGCTAAATCTTTCCACAGCACAATATTGTCCACCCTAATCTTAGCAGAAACAAGGACAGATGCAGGCATTCTGGCCATTACTCTTTTGTTCTGTCATATTTATATTTGTCCATATGAACATATGTCCATATTTGCCTACTATATAAACCATGCAATGAGAAATCTTCTTTTCGCTTATAGCAGAGAGCTTTTCCCTCTCCCTCTGTCATTACAATCCCTGAAAGCAAGAGCTAAGGGTCTGATTTCGCATCCATTGTGGTGCTCTGCTTTGTTTGTCTTCAAGATTCCAGTGGTAGTGTGTAAATGACCCCCCAACACTTGTTCTTTCACTTTGAAACTGATTTCTCTCAGCTTGGCAGGTGAAGCTCCAAATAGGTATGTCTGGCCCATTCCCTGGGGAGCTTAGAATGGCACCAGCTAAAGTGGGAGAAAAGCTGACAGCTCTAAAGCTTCAGAAGTGGTAATAGGAGAGGCATGAGAAGACTTTTGTAAGTCACTTTCTCCCACACCATATTATGAAACCAACTAATTCCCATACAGTGCATGCTCATGAGGCCAACTGCCACTTCCACTGTCGAATCCATGAATAAGTGCTTGCTCTGCACGGAGATGAGTGCTGTTCCCATATGCTGGGGTTTATTTTGTAGACACAAAGTTGACGTACATTTTTGTCTCAAAGATCAGAGTGCAGAGTATGTTTGTGTAAGGACAAATCACACAGCACCTACCATGCCTTTGTGTTTCTTAGGAACACAAGATGGTATTTCTGCATAGAAGTGGGTGCTTTGGCAGGGTTTTTTATACAATACATCACATATGCAGAAAAACTAATGTTTATTTGTATTTCACTCAATGAGTGAAACAGGATATAAACTTACAAGGAGTGAAGATGAATGTAGTATTCACAATGCCCTCTGGCATATTCACCCACACTTTGTTCTTTTTCTCTCCTTCTCCCTACTCACATATATGCACAGTACATGTGAGCACACACATATGCGGACATTTGATGCATGGCTTTTATTAGTGCATTTGCCATTGATTGATTAGTACTTAGTATTAGTACTTCTTCTATTGATTGATTGCAGATGAAGTGACTATTTGACCTTTAATTATGAGCCTCGCTATTGAAAATGACATTGAGCTATGGCTTCACATAATCCATCTGGAAAGCCCGACATGATGCCATTCCCTGGAGTTCATTCAGTGAGAAGAGAAGAGGCCTCAAGGAAGTGCAAAGCTATCAGTGCGGCTCATCTAAAAAAATACTGCAGTTGTTGCTTGCACTTACACAAAAGTTGCAGCCAAGTCCAGAACAGTATTTTAGTTTTCGCAGAGGAATTGCTAGCTGGAAGTTACAGCTCCAGAAGTAAAGTGCAGGATTGTAAAAAAAAATATTTCCACTTTAATTCTTTGTGTTTACAATGTAAAATTATTTTACCAGCAGAAAATGGAGTACTGCTGCCTGGTTTGGCTACCACAATTGCACATTAGTACTGTAGGTGTGATGAACAGCAGATTGGTAAAAAAAAAAATAAAACAGACCTGAAATAACTGCATCTGATAATAAAACCAGGGTGTTGTTTATGATGCAGAGTGCATTTTTCCTCATTTGGATATATCAGTGTAGCAGTTCTTTCACCATGGTATTCTTAAAGTAATGCAATCAAAGTTTCTAGGCTAAAAAAGAATACTTTCAGGAAAGAATAGAATTAATTTTTCAAATAAAAGACAAAGTGCTGATTTTATTTTGTAATGTTTTAATTTCATTCAGATTTATTTTTTAAATACTCAGCTTTTTACTGCACAACCCAGGAATTGGTATTCTGTACCTGAACAATTCTTAAAAGCCTGCTGTAGTGCACAAGCACATTCACAGACGCCACAATGGTCTGTGAGCGGATCGTCTAGGCTATGGATTAATCAGCCCATGCCTTTCCCCGGGTTCCCCAGCTGCACAATGTGACAGAGTGCATCGTGCTCACATGTAACTCCAGTCTGCTCACAGCTATCTATAGTTTACTCATGTTCTCTACAGATGTACCCTTACCAGATTTTTCAGAGATAAATAATGTATTTGCACACCCTAAACCACTGCTGTTTAATGTTAGCTTGGGGTTTGCTTCATCTGTCTTTTTCCTACATCCAAACTCTATGAAATGCTGTTCTAATCCAGTGCAGGCTCTTATTGTGTGATGACAATCACCTTTCTCCTTTAGTCAGAAAAATGCCAAAGTGTTCTAACTTAAGATAAGGTAGATAATTTTAATTTTTAAGAGGGAAGCATATCTTAATAATTCTGTAACAGAAAGTGAGATGGTAAAATCAGGTGCGTTGCCCTAGGTGAGTGTTCAGGCTATACTAACCCTGGCTGTTTGCTCTCATGAAGTTTCCAATAGAAAGGCTTTTGATACTATCTCTTTCACTTTTGAAATTTTCCTATGGGTGTTGAACAGGAGATATTACTCCTGGCATCATGGCATACTCAGAATCACCTGGATCTGCTGCACTTCTTTCATGTTAACATCTTTTTTTGTAGCCCAAGTTGAGGGCAGATGGACTGCCTCTTCTAGCTCAGCAGTCCTCTGAATGCTTGGCTCCTACTGAACAATATTATCATTAGGTTATTACCATATAATTGGCATGTCTTCTTTCTCAGCAGACCCCAAAGAATGTGTGAGAAATGCTGCTAGTTCCAGAACAGCTGCCGTATCAGAATATTAGCAAAATGAAATATAGACTGAAGATTTCTGTCATTAGGAATATACGTGGATGTTTGCGCAGACATTTCTCTAATACTGAGGCCACCACTCACTTGAAGAGGTTATCTCCACAAGAAGTCAGACTGACAGTTTTGAATAGGCTGTGGTTGTTGGAATGTCTCTGCCAGAGCATCTCTCTTATTTTCCCTTGCTACTCATATACATGGCTGGGCCAGCACCCCAGGTTTCTCTCTTTCAGACCACAGCATCCTTAGGGGATATACTTTTAGGAAGGAAATATGCTGCAGACCAGTCTGAAAGTAGAAAGTTGCATAGTCCAGTGAGTTATAGGGGCTTTTGGACACAGAGTTTTTATAATCACAAGATTCACCATATAACATGTCTAATCTAGCACAGTTTACTCGATTTTGACCTCTCTGTGATTCCAGGAGGGGAAATACTAGCATAAATTAGGGAATCTCCTTTGCTTTCTGACCTGACACATATGTTTCTTTGATTAGACTTAGAATCTGGCAAGAAATTCTGTACCAGCTCCCAGGGCTTCCTTTTCATCTGTATAGGTTTTTTATTAATATTTAGAAAGTTTGCCTCCAGCAGTACTAAAATGTGCATCAGAGGACAACAGTTGTTTACTGTGTTTGAACTGAAGAATCTCACCCAGGAGATCTCATTCACTTGAAGTTTACATCTCTCAATCTCGACTTGCAGAAAGAGATCTATGAATAACAATTGTCATTTCAGAGTTGCACCTCTCCAATTATTTATTTGGTTGTGTGTCTTCCCAGATGTGCATGTAATTGGATCAGACACTAAAAACCAGATTGCAGGTTTTTAATGACAGCAAGCTCATACCTCTTTATAATAAAGAAAAAAATAAACAAACACACATATCCATCTGTAAAATGATAATGACACAAGAGCTCTCCCTCCCTACCAAAACCAGTTAAAGTTAATTTATCTGCTTTAAGAAACCACATTATATTCAGCAGACACCTGACAGGTTACCCTTGAGAAGATCTACATTTGGACACGACTCAAGATTTATTTTTTCTACCTCAGGCTGGCAGAGGCTACAGGTGTCACCCATACTAAAGCTGGTGAGTGTTGAAGATGATGTTGGATGTCCCTGTGAGAGTTACATCTACATTTGCTGCTCTCAGTGCACCTTTCGGCAGCCAGTCTGAGCTGCTGACTGCAGGCACTTCTAAAACAGTGGGTGCAAAGATGTGAAAAATGAACAGCAGTAGCAAAAATTAGAACTCCCTACTGCAGGATAGCCTTGGGAATCCTGAAGAGAGGTCCTCTTCTGAAAGCTGCCGATGACCATTGGCAGATGCATAACCCTTATCCATAGAGTTCTAGAGTAGGAAATAGCGTCCCTCAGTAATTGTAGGTAGTGAGTTGTTTTCTCAAAATGCCTTCCCAAATGACTGGAGCACTGAAGTCTGGCTTCATGTATTCTCTTGGCCACTGAAATCAGATGAGGATAAAAGAAAAATTACTCTAGTATTCCTAACATATTTTTTTTAAATGAAAATAAGTGGGGTTTTTTTGTTTCACCATTTAAAATGAATTTGTATATTATATTTTCCTTTGAAACAAGGTTTCAGGAGTAAAACAGGTTTACAAAAATCTATTAAAAGATAGCATGAAACAGTGTTCAAGGCCGGGTTGGACATAGCCTTGGGTGGCATGGTTTAGTGTGAGGTGTCCCTGCCCCTGGCAGGGGGGTTGGAACTAGATGATCTTGAGGTCCTTTCCAACCCTAACTATTCTATGATACTATGATTCTATAATCCTTTCCTGCTCATGTTTACAAATATAATAAGAACAGCTATCAAACATGTTTATAATGACTTTTTATTAATATGTGTAAACAAAATCCACATTTAATGCTGAGAAATCTTAGCCTCAGCTATTTGTGGAAAGAGCAGTAAAGTTCAAAGAAATAATCAAATTAATCAAATCTCAGCTTTGTGGTTTCAGGACATCGGTCAATCTCTTTGCCCAGAATTCCTTTCATTAGTAGGTCTAACCTCTTAAGCCTTCAAAAAGTGTTGGCTACAAGAATTATAAAGAAGAGAATGAGTACTTAAATTCCATTCATTTAGACTTCATAGCCTAGGTATTGCTGGTGAATTTCAAGTAACAATTTATCCTGTGCCTTGAGTATGTTATGTGTATGAAGAGTGACCTAACATCTGAGCAATAAGAAAAGCCATTGAAGTGTGAGGATCAACTTACAAGTTTGCTGTGCCCACATTGTGGTGCCAAATTAAAGATAAGTCACACATAAAATATGACTTATGGTGGTTCAATTAATTCTCAAATTCCCTATTACCTAATTGCTACTACCAGATTGTCAGGCAGGTAGAGTCTAAGGCACTAGTCTTCAGTTGTTGGTGTTTTAAATGTTTCATTGTTAGCAGCTGGTAAGATTGCCTGTGTTGTTTGTTAAACATCACTTCCAATATAAATGCACCTATTGAAAACCCAGAAATAGACAAACTGTACTTTTTTACTTAAAACTTTGATAGTATCAAGATGTGCTGTGTCCTGATAACTGCACTTAAATTACTGATTTCTGTGATGAGTATAGTGAGCCAGTTACCCAAAGAATGAGTAAAAAATATTCAAACCATATTAGGTTTTCTTCTTTTTTCTTTCTTTTTTTTTATTCTTGTTAGAGTTATGGCAAAAGAAATATCACATTTCTCATTCATTTCTCTTTGTTCTTCTCCTTTACTGAAATATTAGACCCGTCCAGCCTCTTACAACATAGCGTGGGGCTCAGTGAAATTCTTGCATCCTAGCATAATATATATGACCAATATGTGACCATGTCACTCTGATTCACTACAAAGCCTTCCCAATAATTCTAGTCCTGCAGAAGAGGACTAGGCATTATGTAGGACTAGACATTAATGTACTGGAAAGTCTTGTTGCATATTCTGCTATATCATTGCTCATTCCCAAGGAGAGGGGTGAAGGTGAGAATTACTTTGAAGATCAGGATCCATGCAGAGCTCCAAACTGAACTAGGGGGGTGCTCCATTTCGCAGTTTCCTCCTGCAGCTCTTCCAGACTCCCTTAATGTCTCAACAGTCCATTGTAAAGCCCTCCCCCTCAGATATTTGGGTTTTACCATTTTTTTTACCAGCCTGTTTTTTGCTTTCCATTACACTTGTCATCATCACGACATATGAAAGCATAGTGAAAAAATTGTCTTTTTTTCCCTGAGAATATTTTAAGCATATGTCTTCATACAGCATATTGTGTCAGGAAAAAGGCAAGGGTGATGTGGTCTCAAAAACTACAAATACTGCAGATCCTTCCCAACCAGAGACCAAGTGTCATATCACCTAGAGACAGCTGTGGTTGTGCTGATGGATGATCTCTTTATATCTGCGTGCAAAAGTTAGATTTCCATGGTAACCTAGGCCTTATCATCGAGGTATGATGGAACCAAAAATGCCACAAACTATTTTACTTTTGTAAACTATTGTCTAGCTACTGCAGATGAAATCTTACTGTCACACTGTTATTTTTCTTCTGGACAAGAGAGTAGGAAAGGTTGTCTATTACTTCTCTCAGCCTTCATTCCTTTGCAGAGTACAAAATGACTGTAAGGAATAGGTAATTTTGGCCAAAGAAAAGGGCAAAAGGAATCTGAGTTACAGCTGGACTGGGTCTGAAAAAGGGCTGCTAAATTATCCCCTAACAATTTTTCCACCTGGGGGAGAGCCTGGTTCTTGTTTTCAGCTCAGCTTCAAGTATGCTATTCTCCCCTCAATGAAAGGTGATTTCATATTACATCAGAAGATGCTTTCTTCAGCTGAAATGGAAATACTCAGTAGCAAGCATTTGTGTTGTCAGATAGCATTCAGCTATTCCCGTTCCTGAAAAAAAACAACTGATCCTGAAGGAAAAGCATTTAACTTGAGTTCAGTACATGCTTTGGAGAGGGCATGCATGCAGGAAGAAGAATCCTTAACCAGTTAATTTGTCAAAAGCATTTTCTCCTATTGTGATCCAAGTATGTCATAACAGTCTGAACAAGGGTAACAAATATTTGCGTGACTAGTCTTCACTGAGGATAGGCATAGTATATATGCTTTTATCTCCTCAATTAACCATAGCAGTGTGATTTGCCTGGGAAGAAACAGGGAAACCCTTAAGAAAGTTTTCAAACAAGAGATTAGCAGCATCTTGTCATTCTAGTCGCTACCTGTATGAAAAACCTTTTTCTAATCCTCTAAACTGGATTTTACTCAGGTCTTACGCCCTTTCCCACCATGCAGTCACTCAGCTGCATGCAATACTGTTCTGAAACTTGACAGTAAAATTTCAGGTGCTCAATTGGCACTGCCTTTGCAGGGATAAGCACAGAAAAAAAAGCACTCTGGCCTGGCAGCTTAGGAGGGGTTTAATGTAATATATGCTCCTCTTTGCAGGTTTTCCTTCCATTGAAAAAAACAAAGAGCAATAGCTTTTTAACCTACTAGTGTTCCTCTCACATCAGCTCCTGAGTGGATCCTTCAGAAAGAGTACTTTAGAGAGTGTCAGAGAAGCTACCATCATACACTCGATTCAGTCTTGCATGTTGTACTTGAAAATTATGGCAACTGAGTTCTAAAATGTATAGGCAAGTAGAAGGGAGAACTGAAAATCTAGAGGCTAAGGCTTTTCACTGCTTTGTGAGGGTGGTTTAGCATTCTGAATCCTAAGTGCCTGGTTGTTCCATAGCCCTAGTCATGACCTCTTTGTTTTACTCCAAACCTCTTTTCTAAGAAGAAGTAAATGCTGCAGTGTTTTGTGATTTGGAATGTGTTTCAGTAATGAAGCAATAAAGTTTTAGGATAATTTGTTTGTTAGGAAGACATTGAAGGGGAAAAACCTGTACAGTGAAATACATAAGTACAGCATCTAGCAGTAATTCTGCTTTGGGTGTGAGAGATAATGGCCTATGTTTCAGTGGTAATAAAAATGTTCTATTAAGTTCTCTGAACCCATTGCAATATGATAGAAAACAGCAGATGATGAAACAGTGCTTTAAGGGGAGCTTACACATTCAGCAAGCATAAAATAAACATATTAAAATAGAAAAAAAAACCATCCTGATTTCCAGTACTTATTGTTTTATCACTTCCATCATGGGTATAGGATAAAAGAAAACTCTTACTTGCTTGTTAGAAGAAGAAAGCTCCTACTTGAAGTTCTTACTTGGCAGATGTCAGTTGAAAGCTCTGCTATGGAATGTGCTGCAATGTCAAACTCTGTTGGGTAATTTTAGACAAATGTGTCATGTGTGACATGGAAATATGGCATGCTGTACATTAGTGATTTCCCAAGTGTTTGGATCAGGTAGTAATGTGCTGAGAAAGTGCTCTTTATCTCTCCACACTGTGTACTAGTATAGCAGTGGGGAAAGGCTTTTGGTAGAAATTACTTTAGTCAGAAAAAGAATCCATTTACAATATGTGCCTTCTAACATCTTTCAGACAATGCATTGTATTAAAGAGGCATTTTTTGATTAATGTTTTATAAACATTTTTCAGCATGACAGCTTAAAGTCCCTGTAAAATTGTAAATGCGTGCATAGTGCTCACTTCCATAAAGTCAAATGCCATCTCATAAAGTCTGGTTGGATCCTGTCAGTGACAGTGACACAGAATCAGTACCTTGGAGCATTAAAATTAATTTGCCTCATTTATATTACTGCAGTGATAGCTAGATGAAAAGAGTCCTATATTTAAATTCTCTTAAAAAATACCTTCACATCTTTTAGGATTTTTTATTATTATTATTTTACAGTTAACTAAATGTAGTGAAGTGCAGCACAGTATTTTCATGGGCCTTTTAAGAAGGTTACTACAAAATGTGAAAGTAGCAGAGAGGAAAGGAGAGGATATGGGAGGTTACACTGTGTGCAAAGCTGGAGGAAGGATAAATAGCTTTGAGTTGTGCAGGCTGGTAGAGAAACAGTAGCTTTTGACCAGGGCTCATAAAACACAGCCTTGGAGCCAAACTGGAAAACCCTGGAGCAATGGAGAGCAAAAAGGACTTTCTTATACCAGACTATAACAGCGATCTTCTCACTCTTCTTTCTTGTTGTTGAAGGTCATGACAAACAGCTTTTCTCTTCGTAGCTCTTCCTCAGGTTTGCAAAGTTATTACATGAAATGGGCCGAGTGAGGACACAAAGAGGGAGAAAAATTAAATGTACTCCATACCACAAGGCCTAACTCACTTCTCTCAGTTGCACAGGGACTATAATTTTACTGCCTACTGGGCTTAGTGGAACTGAGTGATTTTAGTGCAAGTACCCAAAATTTACACTGCTGCAAGTGAGCAGAATCAGTCTTGGGAAGCAAAATCAAGCAGGATAGAAGCATGGAAGTGGGGAAGAGGAGGAAAAAGGAGGAATAGAGAAAATGCAAACAGAAAAAGAGCCCCTGAATACAGGAGCCAAAGAGCAAGGAGGAAGATGGGAACGCAGGGTAGCACTGGTAGGAGAAATGTAGCCAAACAAAGGAGAAGAGGAAAATTCAGGGTTAAAAGCTGAGAATACTAATTATCTTGTTTGTGAGGGATATCTGTGGGATGAACTCAGTGCTCCCTTCCTTCTTCTGTAACTCTCTGTCATCCTGGTCAGGTGAGATGCATTTTCCTCACCCAGCTGGGTACCACATTTCCTCTTTCTTTGAAGGAGGATGGTATACAACCCTGACTTACACCTGTCATGGTGTCTGGTCAGCTCTGATTCAGGAGTTGGATGCATATTCATGCAATAAGGGTATTTAAAAGACTTTAGTAACTCAGGTTTTTTACATGCCTTCTTGGAGCAATGATGTCCAAGTTGGTACCAAACCACAGAGGAGCACTTTGTCATTCAGTGCTCATGACAGGTAGCAAGTGAGGGTCTTTGACAGAGGACTTGAACCAAGCTGCTGAAAGCCTGAAATAAGCCTTCATAAAGCCTTCATAAACCACAGTAGCATGAATGGGGTTTTGTGGCATGAGTCTTCAGAACATGACAGCAATCTTAAAATGTAGCAGAAAGATTGTCTATAAACTGATAATGTGAGTGTTCCTCTTCCAATGTTAAGATGAAGACCCACAGAAGTCAGTCCATTACCCAAAAATACACATAAGCATAATTAATGGCTCTGTGAAAACAAAATGAAAAATCCTGACAAGCATTATTTTTCATATGTGTGAATGCAGCCTTAATGCACCAGGTGACAGATAAATACCCTGTTATTATGGGGGGGGGGGGTGAGGGGAGAATTGGATGTAGAAGCTTATTTGTACTTTGAGGAAACTTAAGACTAAGGTAGTGGTCTGGGGTTTAATATATGTGGTTTGTTGCTGTGCAAAAAACAAATGAGGAAAACAAGAGTGGACAATTGGAAATAAAAATAACCATAGCCATTTTGCTTAGCATTTTCATTCATTGCTATCTATCTGAAAGACTGAAACTTGTCTCACTTTACTAGTTTGTTATAGCCACACCTATTCATGACACTACTGTTTTACTCAGTGCTGCTGTTATGGCTTCTCTTAGTGCATGTTGAAAATGCTTTCTGGGCTAAGATGCAGCATACAACATCATCCCAAGCATTGTAATGTCACTTTTCTTTAGCAGGAATTTGGTTTTCACTTTGGTTTTGGTTCATGTGTATAAACAATATGTAGTTTGTTTGTGGGTTTGTTTTGGGTTGTTTTTTTTTTGTGTAAGAGAGGGAAGAGTAGGAGTTAAAATGTTTTTCCTAATTAGGAATTTGCATGAGCTTTGTGTGTTTGGAAAACATTAGCAGTCATACTGAGGCTTGCAGTTACTGTTCATTGCTACAAAAATGTTTGCTGTTATGTTTAGCTTTGTGTTAATATTAGTGACACAAACATTTGTGACTATAGTCTCTGGATCTCTGTCGTGAAATATTTTATCAGACGGCTGCATACTGGCAAAGTTGAATTATAAAAATCAGAAGTGTGTAAAAAGGCAGCAGGGCTTTTTATTTCCAATGAAATAGTGCAAACATGATTATTATTTCTTCCTTTCACCAGTTAGTTTTTCCTGGTAAATTAGAGGCACTTTAATTGCACATTAGTAGCTTACAGGAACTATTGTTGTGACATGTATTTAAACATGCTGTGAATTAAGAATCTCTTTCCACCCAGTGATCTAATTACATTGTCACACTAATTATAGTATTTTTGTATTTATATTTGACAACTTTAATTTTCTTTTCCTGGTTTACTGAAATAGCTTTCCTCTAGAGAATTTACTTTTTAGGCTCAATTTTCTCATCTTTCAGAAAATATACAGTAGTTTAAAGCATATCTCAGCCACTTGGGATCCATTCTGTTCACATCTCTGCCGTTAGTTTTCTGTGTGATCTTAGGCTAGTCATTTTAGTGTTCTCTGATTCTCTGTAGGAGTTCTGTTCAGCTTACTAAAGTGGTTTTGGATCTGTGGATGAAATTGCACTACCAAAACCCTGGGTACTGTCTTAGGATCATAAATATAGCATGTTCATAGGTTGGGGCTCTAGTTCATTCTTCTGCGGTTAGAGAACAGAAAAGGATGCACAAGGGTCAAGTTGTTGCCTGGAAACAGGCAATAAAACCCTTATCTGTTTACAAAGCAGTTTGATGGGCATTTGAAGTAAATTGCACTCCATAATATAATGCAAATGCCAATTTAATTTCTGTCCAAATACTGTCTATTTCAAGCCCCAGAAATCAGTGATAATAATAAGCAACCCTATTCTGTGATAGGTCCATGATGTTCTTTTAAAGGTAATTATAATATTCAAATTAGCACACAAGCCTTTATTTGTTTGATTTACTCTTTCCCTGGTAATAGCCATGTAAGTAAAGGCATCTAGTATGGGGATGAGATTGTTAGTGGTAAATGTGATAAAGCTAATCAAAATAATGGCGAGAAATGGTGCTGTGCAAAAATCAGGAAGATTTCAGCAAGCCTGGACATGTCAGAAATGGTGAGGCAATGGTGGCACAGTAATATTCAACAAAAAAAAAACGTTTTCTTATGTAAGGAGGAGACAACTTTTATTAAGGCAAACCTAAAAAAGTGTTGGAAATGGTAATTTATCCAAGACATACAGAAAAGTTTGCCAAATATGGCTACTTCGGCTGATCTGAAACATCTACTAATGGAGGAATAGAGGGCATGTGGCACAAAGCTCAGCTTTTTGTCATTGCTGAGAAAGGGGAAACAAAATGAGCTCTTTCAAAACTATAGCCTACTTTGGTGCAAGGGTGATGCTAGCAGAAGATTCCTAGAATGACGTTTAAGATGAGAGAGAAAATAAGGTATGTTGTCAGGGGGCTCCTGTAGAATTACAGCTGCTCTTGTTGGTGAGTTACGCAAATATCTGGTCAAGCAACAGAGATGGTTACAAGTTTTGCCCACATCTGTACGTTGTAGAGCATGGTAGCAAAGTTCCAAGGTTTAAACAGGTAATTTTGAGCAACAGCATGTTCAAAGTAAGCAAAATTGATTTATTTACTGCAAAACTTAATCAAATTTAATTTTTCATATCACATGATCAAGTGGGAAAATTATGCATGGACATGTCTAACACAATTAGCAGTGTTTGGTGCAAATTCAGGCTCTTAGGAAAAATGTCCCATCTCTAGCTCGTAATACTTCTTCGAGTATGTAGCAACTTCTACACTCAAGCTGCTCCCTACCTCTTCATAGGCATGACTACTTCATATTGCTCACTCGGTTCACTAAACTTTTTCTCTGTCATGCTGTATCTCTTCTTAAACACATAGGTAAAGCAGAGTTTTGTTCTAACACCTAAGCACTGACCTGCAGAGTACTTGACTCTACTCTGTGACTGCGTGAATTGCTCAGAGCAGGGAAAGATGTCATTTGGGTACTCACCAGCTGACAGGGAGAAAACTGGCCAGGAAAGCACAATCCTTCTCCAGTGGTGAACAGGCTGAAGAAAGGCTACAAGCAGGAGTCAGACAGGCTGGATGGAGGTCAATAGCAAAAATACAAAACAGAGCACAGTGAGAGAAAGTAGTAAATAAACAGGACACAAGTGTGCACAGCAACTAAACAGTCATGCTATAGCAGAATCTATTTTATATCAAGTCTTCAGCAGGATTTTGACAGCTATTAGCTTAATTAGATCTTTCATGGCATTCCGCTACTCCTTCCTTAATGCCACAGAACTTTCTCTGCTGTGTATCTTCTTTTTTGTTCATGTTCTTGCTGGTTTATTTGTATTGGAGTTTTTTATATGAAACTTCTGAGTCTTCACTTTGTTTCTTTCAGAAGGTTTTTTTGGTGAAATGTCAATGGAACATAAAATGTTTTGCTTTTATCTGGAGCTCAAAATCTGAGGTGAAAGTCTCTCTCCTGTTTGTCTGCCTTCAGGGATTCCAATGCTGAAGATAGTATTTGCGGGTTATGAGCATCTGTCCTTAATTTCCGTCCCCTTACTCATCTATCATCCTGCTCAGATTCTTCTTGGAAGTCTGTTGGTACC
Organism: Forpus xanthops; assembly: GCA_032466535.1. Taxonomy (NCBI): domain Eukaryota; kingdom Metazoa; phylum Chordata; class Aves; order Psittaciformes; family Psittacidae; genus Forpus; species Forpus xanthops. Next base: position 94,407 of record JASSUY010027821.1, on the reverse strand, counting down.
AACAATAAAATCCTGGATGATTTCTAGACAAAAGGTAAGAATTGCTGGGTTTTATTTACAGTGGAAAGAGTGCTATGAGGAAAAAACATCTAAACATGTCTTAAACTCCTCAGGCTCCTTCTTGGAGATCCCATGGTAGGGACTTTTGTGTTTCTTTACTTCCTTTGCAGCATTAATAGTCACGGTAGTATTAAAAACAAACAAACAAACAGCTGAACTTTATCCTCCTTGGCTCTGAAAAGGTCCAAATCTCTAAGTGAAACTTCTATGATTAGTTTAAATTATTACTTCATTCAGATTATGCCTAGTAAGAATGGCTACATCTTTAGCTAATGATCACAGATTTGGCTCTCCTTTATGGAGAGCTGACAAAGATCTGTCCATTGGCATGGGGAAATCACTTAAAATGAGAGCACTCTCTGAATTGAATTGAAGCAGGATTAAAACTGGTTTGATTTTTCGCCTGGGTCACTCTTTACAATAGCAAGAAGTCTACAGGAGTCTGATGCATCACATTTCATGCCAAAATAATGGCAGAGGATAGCTTCTAGGATAATAGCCTGTAACTGAGAGGTGTTTGCATTGGTATCACAGATTCAAATTATGCTTACTTCAGCACAAATTAAAGCTATTGACATCTGACAGCCATTCTGTGGTCTATATGAAATAATTGCAATGAGTTTGTACAGGTTCTCAGTACAGTAGTAACCACCCCACAGAAAAGTAGTCCATACAACTGACTGTAATGCTCTCCTTATTGTTCTGAGGTAATAAGGATCAAGAAGCTGTGGCAACTGAAGCAATATTTGACAGCCATTTTAGCTGAAAGTTGAGACCTACTGTGACAAGCACAGTACCACCAGTACCTTGCATTCTCCACTTATCAGTGGAGAAATGTTTGAGGTTTTATATAACTTCCATGTTTCCAGTTGTCAGCAAAACCCTTCAAACTGCCATTTTACTAGCTTCACTCCACTGAGTCAACTTGCTAACCTGAATGCTAAAATTCCCCAAATGGGTGATTTTTATGTGGCGCCACCTTTGGTTACCTGAATTGATAAAAAAAAAAAAAATAACCACCAACCCTCAATTTTCAGGAGCTGAGTCCAGAAATCAGGCCCTGTTAAGATACACTTATCTTAGCATCCAGAAATGCACATTTGAGAATCCTGTATTATATCTCCATCAGTCTGAAAGTATTTTTTATCAAAAACTATCAGGAGACATCACACATTGTGTAAAGAAAATTCTATGCTATTCCTTCAGAAAGATAGCCTTAAATAGACACTGCTGCTGACAGAACAATCCCTGCAATGCAACTTCTTTTCAGCATCTAACCACTCTCTGCTGCCAGGATCAGGAGTGGGACTGGAGCTCTTCCAGACCTCCTCAATACTCAGGGGTGGTAATGGCCTTTAGGGGCTGCTGTCAGATTTAAACAGGACATCAGAAAAGTCAGCCAGTACTGGAGAGATTTACAGTTCACCAACACTAGTTTCTTATTCATTAAGCATCAAATAAACCTCCTGTGCTAATCAGACTCTAATGCTACTATAGAACCACTTTGGGGGATTGTTGTTCTGTTGCAGCAGTTTCTTTAGTTGGTCTTCTGTATTATTCACAAATGTTATTTTAATTACTCTTTGAAAAAAAATCAATGAGGTTGGGTCTGATACAGTTGCAATAAGTATAATAGAAGTGAATGTTGTGACTGGATAATGGTCTCCCGCTTTGAAAATAAACATGTCATCATCACCCTTGATGTTTATTTTCTATAAACACCTTGGCTTCATTTTGGCATCTCTCTTGCAGAGGGAGACGGTTATCCAGTCACAGTTATTCAACTGCAGTGACATTCTTACTTAATTATGATAGTACATGTGATCTGGTTGTATGAAATTGAATTTAAATATTTAGAGGCTCATCTACACTGAGGTATTTCTAGTTTGTAAATATGGCAGCAGAATCTGCCAAACTACAAAGTTAAGAAATTGTTTCCCCAGACAAAATGTGGAATGATGTCTCTCTCCAAAGTCTCTTGCTGAATAATATCTAAAAGACTAATCTCAAATGGCTAGATTTAACAATAGTTAAATGCTGGTGTTTCTGAAAGCTGGTGTTTCTGAGGGGAATAGAGCCTATTTATTTTTAAAGGTTTGGATTCTTTTAAGGGTTTATACTTGTGCTGGAGCATTTTTCAAGCAGTGCTTACAAGCTTTAAATGTACAAAATTAAAGGTTAATAACTACAATAAGAAGACCCATCAGACATCTCTCAGACTAAAAACTGCTTGTTTAGCCAACCCTCCAAAAATGATAAGTCTCTCTAACTCAACAGGCACATGCCAGCCTGTCAGGGCACTTTGCCCAAAAGGCTGAGGGAAAAAAGAGGTTCCAAATTTCAGGAATTTGCAAATTTTACTAATTCCTCTCTCACTCAGGCCAATTCATCTCACATAGGAAGAACTGAGCTTTTTTTGATGCAGAGCACACCAGCAACAGGCATCCTTTACAGTGACCATATCAGGATGCAGGAACAGCTGAAAAACCTAACGCCTTTTAAGCCTGTCATTTTTGCCTCCAAAGTTAGACAAGCTGCTTCCTGTCAAACTAGAGGCATGATCACCTATTGTTTGATTTGAACTTCTGTCACACATTGCATAAAACATTCAGCTGCCATACGTAATTGGACAGCCCTGTGGGGAACACAGAGCTGAACCCTGCTAACAATTAAACCCAAATAAATAAACCACAAATGTGTGGTTTCTCTCCTCTTTAGAAAGAGTAGACTACATCAGATGTCACCTGGCATAGGACAACCTCTGGACTGATGGATTTTGGCTTATTCTTACCTTTTCTTAGAAAGAAAAGTATAAACATTAGAGGTGCGTGACACCCACCACTGCAGCATTGAGTATACTCTGAGCAAGATCCAAGCCATATGGACGGAGGCCAGGGAACACAAACGTATTGGCAGCAATTTTCTCTGCAGTGTTTCCCAAAGTGCATCAGAAGCTCCTGTATCTATGCCACAAGTGGTTTGGGGGGGCTTCCAAGTTGCTGCTTTCTAAAAGACATCTGAGAACTATCTCAGCTTTCTTCACTGGCACTGTAATCATATTCCTTGCAGGTCCTCTGTTAAGGTTATCTGTATATGAGGAGGTTGTGATGAGCTAGCAGAGATAAAGACATCATCACAAATCCCAGAGTGGCCCATCAGCTGCATGCCAGCCCCTCATTCAGCCTTCCATAAGCACAAGCAGTGCGTTTGTTACCCCTTATAAATAAAAATGGTCTTGTGCTGTTGGTTGTATTTGAAGGATATAAAAAAGTGACTGTTTTGTTTACTGTTCACAGGCGCTGAAGCTAACCAGACAGCCCAAAGCACCCGTGAAGGTATAATTACAGAGATGGCCTGTGTCACAGTGAATGTATATATGTACTATACTGTACACACGGACAATTGAGACAACTAGGTATTTGTGAATGTTGCTTCAGTGCATATTTTATTTTTATATATATATATATATTAAAAAGATACCTGTTAAGTGCCTTACAGATGCATTTTTGGCAAAAGCATTGTTTCCAGAAGCCACTTTGTTGGTTACTGCAAGAGGTTGTACAGTATTTTGGAATCCTTTAGGTTTTATTTTTCTAACTGGATGAATGGTCATAACTAACAGCTGTTTCTTCCATTGCCCCTGCTTTGAGCCAGGGTGCACCAGCTGTAAGTCTCTGTTTTAAACTAGCCGAAATGACCAGAAGCTTATCCCACTGCTGGCTTACCCTCGGGAAGAGCTTTCTGAAAGCTTTTTTTCAAGATTGACTTGAATTTCTGTGTGACTCTGTTACACTCCCTAGTCATATGACTGTGACATGCCTTTTTCTTCTGAGTTTGTGTATACTCAGCATGGGGCCATCCATTGGAGAGAAGCTGAGAAGCATGAATTATTTGCATTTGTTGACACAGTTGTCTAGACATTCCTTCAAAGTTAATGGTTTCTCAAGAAAATTCTTTTAATTCCATTGTACGATATTGTGCCATTGTATATCTTAAATGCCTCATAAGCTTCTTCAAAGAAATGGTCTCGTGCTTGGGTTATGAGTGAAGTATTTGTGTTTGCAGCTAGCAGATCTTTTATAATTTACCCCTGAAGAACACAAATTTTTTGTTTTCTTTTTTCTTTTCCTTCCTCCGGTGCAATGCACGGAGACCCGCAGTGACAGAATTTAGGATGCTAATATTGAAACAGAACCTTTATTGTAGTAAGCCAAGCTATGCTTTCTATATCACTGTATTGGTAATGAATAATAGCTTGTGAGGACAAGAAAGTTTTTCCCCCCAGTTGAAAGGATCCTTTTTGTAACAGAAACGCTATCTTAGCTAATTTGACAATCAGCCACCACTTCTTAGAAAAGGAAATGTTACTCTTTTTAATAAACTTATATATAGACAAAGCATACAACATACTATTTCTAATAGGAGTGCTGAAGGGAAAGGAACACAGGCATATACTTAAATATTTAGCCAGCACTGCATCGTATCTGGGAGATTAAGATTTCAGAAGTGTGCTCTAGTCCAGGCTGTGAGGTATACCCACCTGCAAAAACTGGGCTGGCAATTTACATTAAACTGTTAAAAAGGTTTTAAGAAATAGGTCAAACTGGGATCAATATAAATGCAGAAGTTCCATGTGGCATGCTTAACTTTGCAGTTAATGGTGCAGCTGAGTGCAGTTTACCTAGGAGCAGATCTTTAGTGGATGCAAACTATCATAGCTCTAATAACACTATAGCCATTTACCTAAGCTAAAGATCTTTTGTATGACAATAGGCATGTGAAATTCACATCCTTTTGCCTTTATGAAGAAAATGTGTTTGGTTTACTTAGTCTATTATTCCTAGTCCATTATTCTTCTGAACAAGGGGAAAATAATCCAGTAGCAATCATCAGTGCTTTACCTGATGGCCAGTCAGTACAAGACTGCTCTGATGTTATCTGTATGAGAAGCTACTGGGAGCTGACAGCATCACCTTGTTCAAAATTGTCATCGCCAATAAAATGACTGTGTAATAAAGGTACATGAGGTGACAACATGCTGATTTTTTTCATTCCTGGGCTTAAAAACCCTGCTTGCAGCAGACAGTCCAGACACAGAACAGTTTATTTTTGTTCTGTTTCCATAAACCTGACCTTCCTGAGTATATAAGGACTTAATCCCAATCCCATTGACATTGATGACCATTTCTGTTGGGTTTGAATGCCAAAGAAACAGGCCCAACAAGAGCATTCACTTTCTTAAAATGCACGGGAAGAGTTTAAGCATACAGTGGTCGTGCAAATGCTAAGTAGTCAGAACACTGCAAGTACCCTTACTGAGCTACCTCTGCATACTGAATTTCCAACTTTCAGTACATCCAACAACTTGCTTCCACTGAACATATCCTTTTTTCTTTGTTAATTTTTTTCTACATTTAAGAATATTTTAAGCTGTTTTACAATGGAATTTTGTTAAAGCCTTTACAAAGTCCTTTTTGATTGCTTGGGGCAGCCTAAATATAGTTTACAGGTGTTGGAGGTGTTGGTCTAAAGGGAGCATAAAGCTGAAGTGTGTATTTTGAATTCGTACTTAATGAAACTTAATTATGCATATCAATTCTGTTACATTTAAAGACTGTTAAGATGTTTATCTGTGACCTGTTATTATGCTTATATGTCTTTAATAAACAGAATGGTTTTGAATTCAATTTTGTTATTAGAAAACTAAGAGAAAATTACTTATTCTCTAGGTCAACTTTTTACTTCTGTTACCTACTATTTGTTCCTTTGTGGGTGAGCTTTTGAACTGTTTGCTTGTTCTTTCGAAAGATTATCCCTGAACTGTATGGAAATATTTTGTGAACTAAACTTGGGGAAAGAAAGTCCTCAGAATACTGTAATTTAGCACCAACTGAAACTTAATTAATTGAACTCCACCGCTTTTTCAGTAGAGGATTAGAACTGTTCTGAATCTTTTCAACTTCTTGGCTTTAAAGTTAACTGAGAGATATCTGAGGTATTGAAAATAATCAGGCAAAACTGATGGCAAGCAAGACCTTTGTCCATGTTAAAACATAAGGATTTTCTTGATCATCAACATTTCTGATCTTCGGTATCTCTGTAATCCCACCTAATGATAGCAGAGGAATAAAACACCCAAACAATAAAAGAGCACGCCATAAATCACAGGGAATCTTAGCACTTTGTGTTGAGCTACTCAAACATTTTATTTCCCTTTTTGTGCACTAAATTGAGAAGCTTTTGATGACCTCAGTAATTGGTCTAAGATGAATACTTCTTTATGTGGTCAAATCAAAATTGGTGTTCTGTTTTTTCTTACAGGTCCTTTAGTTAGCATGAATAGGTTGAATGACAGAAAAGGCAATCTCAGCAGAATCTGTGTGGTTGTGCTTTTCACACAGCAAACGGAGAGCAATCCAGCAACTTGGTTTTACAGTAGTCCCCTACGTTATTCTGGCAGTCAGGGAAAGAGGAGCTGTTAGTTTTATTTGTGTGTGGTTTTCTGTGGCAATATCTTGACAGCGGGAGGTTAGAAGGCAAGATGAAATATTGCCTGTCTGCAACACATTTACTTATGTGCAAGTGTATACGTGCATAATTGTGCAATTGTGTATGTAGAAATAACTAGAAAGGACCAAGTCCCTGGTATACATTTTTTTGCAAGACTGCATATGGAGAAAGAGCTACTCTTTTTTGATGTTATTCCGACATTAAAAATGAAATTTCAGACACTGAATTGTGTTTTGTATTGAATCATAATTTCATACAGAACCTTTAGAGCAAATGATTGCAGCACTGTATTTGTAAACTCTAGACTATTTTGCACTTAAATAGATGTAGATGCATTTGGGATTACAACACAGTAAAGGGCTAAATCGTAGTTTCTCTATTTTGTTATAAGGCAAATGTATTTATATTTCTATTATTATAAAGTGCCAGAAACACATACAGTTCCTTGAAAACATGTTAAATAGACAAGAGACTAAATTCTGCCCTTGGTTATACTTGCACATCTCCAGTTAAAGAGTTGTTAAGTTGCAGAGCAGTTTCCCTATGGAAGCTGTTTGAAAAGTTCTGTCATTGTTCTAACAAAGCTTGGTAATGATGTAGCCATGATGAGAGTAAGTGAAGAGTATTTTACGTTAGATTTGATAGCATGCCTTTTCCAGTATTTAATAAACTGAATCATTTTTGTCCTATCCACGTATAACCCCAGTCTCCCAGACGAAAGGAGCATCCTATTAGAACAGTGTCAGCAGAGCGAGGTTGTCTCCTTTTTGCTGTTTTCTTGCTTAAACCATGTTATTACTTGCATTCATTAGACTGTGACTTCTTTGAGGAGGCATTTTTATACAAGTTCTTCAAAGTTTATGCATATAGTTCCTGTAAAATTGTCATTCAACAGGGAACTCCCTGCAGCATGGTAAGTAATCTCCTGGAGTAGCATGAACAAGGACTGTCCAATGGGTCTAGATGTGCAGGACTAGAGAAAGCAACGCCAGGAGATGCAAGTGCAAGGCACTGCTGCAAACAGGTATGCTTCATGCTGGCATCTAGAGCTGTGATAGAGGTCATGAAAGCAGCCTCTGAATTGTTCTCTTGCCAGAAAGGCGGAGAGTTAGATCTTCAGTGAGAAGTAAAATTAAATTCGTTAGTGATTAAAAGGATAAGAGAAGTGTTGGAAACAATTGGTGCCAATGAGGCCTCTCAGCTGCTCCCCTAAGCAAATTGCAGTCTCAGTGGGATATCGGGTTCTCAGTCCATCAAATTGCAGTAATCAAGTCTGGAGCTGATGGGAGCATGAGTCACCACTTAATTTTCTCATCAGTGGAGGCCAAGTTTTCAAAATATTTTTAGATGCATTTCCACGGAGATTTCTGCCAGTGATGACCTAGAGAGTGACAAGAAAATGAGCAATAGCTGCTGTTGAATCAGGCTCTGCTCCCTGCCACCTACCCTACTGCCTGCAGTTTTGGGCAGGGAGGGCAGGTAGGTCTAAGGCCTTTGGCATTGTTACACAGAAAAGAGCCCCACTGAGTTGATCCCAACATCAGGATTTTCTAAGTAATAGCATAACCTGTTAATTCTTAGGCTATCTGCTAGGTTCAAATCAATTCTGTGTTGCTAGCCCAGCCCAGAAGCAGACATGAGATTAGAAATTGCTTGTGATCCCTGCTCAGAGAGAGCGAGCAGACATCCAACAGCTGCAGCACACAGAAGAGCACATGCATCTCCTAAAGGTCCTGTGCTGGTGCATATTGTCTGCTTTTTACCTGTATTCAAAGCATGACCACTTTTCACCCAGTTAAGAAAAAAACCCTGTTTGGATAGCATCCTCTGTGTGTGAGCTCCACCTAGTATAATTGCAACAATATCAAAGACTTGCAGATGTTATCATATTGATGTTAGTGTATCTCCGTAAAAGAAAACTTTCTATTTATGGTCAGTTTTCTTAGGAAACATTCTAAATTCTAAGGGAAATGATCTCTCTTATAAGAAAATGGGCTGCCTGAAAGGAAAGACAATTTCATTGATAAGATTGAAAAGAATTACGGAGATCATATGAGAACTGGCCTTTTGCTGGAAGAATTGCAGGAAATAAAATTGGAGAGTCCCGTGACAATAACTGGGTATTGACAAAAGCTCTTGCAGTTTTGTGCTCCCTCCGTTTCTTAGTGCTTGTGATTGCAGTCCCTCCCCATCAGTATCCTTTGTCTGCTGTGCAGCCCGAACCCAAGGTGTTATAAAATTCTCTTATTTCTGGGTATTTTCCCCATGCAGTTTTGCCACTTTTTGTCAACAGCATTTGATTAAGTAAGTGATGTCTTTTTTTTTTTTTTTTCCCTGTCTTCAACCTAAATCTTCCCCCTTCTCCCCTTTTTTGTGTTTTAACTTCTCCCAGTTACCTGTCCCTAACTGAACCTGTTGGTGTCACCCCCAAGATACTCTTATCTGCTTGGAGAGCATCTCTAACAAGATACTCTCTTCTTAGACACACCGTCCCATAGGAGCATGACAAGATAACCATGACCGAGAAACCAGGGCAGCTTTCCAAGATGCTGCTGCCTGGGGAAGCAGAAGTAATCTTTTCATGCTGACACTGAAGAACATTAGCTGTGCACATTGTGGTTCTCATGTTCTTTGTTAGGTCTTGGCAGCTCCCCTGGATGAAAACACCCACATGCATGTGGGCCTGGAGCTCACTGCTGTACTCATTATAGTCACTATTGATCCTCTGGAAAACCTGTATGTTTTGGCAAGTTCTTCAGCAATTCTTGCTTTGTTTCATAATGTTTCTTTAGACAAATTTGGGGAGAACCTTAATATTATTAATTATAAAAAAGAAAAAAAAAAAGTCTTTTTTTCAGCTGAGTATTTTAGGTCATTGTCTGAAAAATTAACTGATTTCCAAATAGTGGTTCGGGGTAAAAAAGATGCATGTACAGGTATTTAGTTTGTGCATTTGCTCTGCCCCTTCCCCAAAACATACATGCAGTCATTCGGGAACCTCACAGCAAGTTGACTAAAGCCCCATTTAGAAAACTACAAACGTCTGTTTAGGTCCAATTCCCTGATAAATAAAACACATCACAGAGGCATAATAGTGTAGTAAAGTAAAGAGTATGATGCAATTTCAGCAGCTAAAATGTGATACAGCTCATAGAGTGTTAATGTGGGAAGCCTGTATCTTTTCAGCTCATATGTCTGTGAGCATAGTGTATGGATCTCTCCCCAAGCCAGTGCCAAGCCTCCTCAAAGGAGCTTATGTGAGCAGCAGCCTGGGAGCAGCACTTCCCAGGGGCACCAGAGTTTTTGCCACACTATGCTCCCAAATTCCCCTCTTTCTGACCCCTCCAAATATAAAGACATTGTCAAGTTGCAATACATGAGATTTTGCATGAAGCAGTGGAACCTGTGGAGCCTGACTTTTATAATGTTTCTATCAGGTAACATGTATTTGTGATGTGTTACAGTTGTGTAACCTCTCTGATTATAAAAGGCATAAAGAGCTGTACTATCACATTTATCTCATTTAAAGTATATGTTGGGACATTGGTTAAAAACCAAGAAAAGTAAAATTTTGCTGGTACCATTTTTTTTAATAGTTTTGGGTTGCTTTTGTTTTTCAAGTAAGGTGCATATTACATGTAGAAAAACTCTCCACAGGATGCATATTAAACCATTATCTTCTATATTCCATTATATTCTGCATGTATTTAGGAATGTATTTTGCTTATCTAGCTCATTATTTTCTAAAGCAATCTCTTTCTGCTAATTCATCCCGGTTTAATTTTTTTAGCTTTTGTATATACATAAATATGTGGCACTGTATTGCAAGCAGCAGCCTTCTATGTTCAAGAAATAAATTTAGTGAGAAATCTAAGTATTTTTCAATACTACTGAAAATAAAATCTAGTCTGTTAAGACGGCACAGTTATTCATTGAATAGCTGCTGCTTGGAATTGCATTAGAATGCCCTTTTCCATAAGCCCCAATTTAGGAGTTTATTGTCTTAGCAACAAAATGTTTGCAGCATAATACATTAGCAGAAGGAGAAGAGTATTTGTAGCAAGTAATTCAGCTATTATAAATTATGACTGTAAAGAAAGAGGAAAAGATTCCTTTTTAAAACTTGCTGCCAGATTCTTTCAGTGGTGCTGAGTAAGGTAAGTAATGTTCTTTTGATTAACAGTCAAGCCGTGAGTGGTTTTCATTTAAAGAAGTCTTTATTAAGCTTTTGTTCTCGAATTCATCTCTTTTTGTTCTGTTTTGAATGGACTTCCATCTGAAGGAAACTCTCCATGACTTTTTAGCCTACATTAAATTCCCACTGACAAACAGATGAGAATTACTATTAATTTGCTCCAGAAAGAACTAATAGGCTTTGTCAAATAAATCATGCAGATCACCAAGTGCGCCATTCATCTCTTTTGCAGATGATTGCTTAAAAATCATGATAGCTGTCCTTTGAAAATCTAAAGTCAAATCAGCCCTTTGACTTGAAGTGAAAAATTCGGACTGATGGTTGCCTTAGACCTTGTTGTCTGCAGTTCGGAAAATGACAGGGAGCTGGTGGATGTGGATTTTTAGCTTCTAGGAATTGATTTGTTCCTTCGATGCTTGTTGTCGTGCCTGCACCCTTTGCTTTGATGCGGATTTCGCATCTCACCCGCAGCCGGAGCCTCGAGGTAACTGTTCTGTATAAACAGACGGCTCGGTCACTTCCTGCCCCGAGGAGCCAGAGGCCGCCAGCAGTTGAGCTGCTGCACGTCGCCTCTGGCAGTGTATACGTGCCCGTTCTTGTCTGTGTCCGTGCCCAGGGCCCGGCCCGCCGGGTTCCTTGGGCAAGCGAAGGCCCAGGGCTCCCCAGCGCACCGCAGCCTGAGGCGGGGCCGGGCCGCACCTACCCCGCTGCTCCCCGGGCAACCTCCTGCCAGCTGCCGCATCTCCCCTGAGAAGGCGATGGCGAGCCGGCTAACCCGGTCCCCGCCGCGGGGCTGGCCGGGCCCGATCCCCGTGCGGCGCGGTAGCCACCTCAGGCTGCCCGCCCCGGGCCGTCCCGGGGGCAGCGAGGCGGGAGGCGGACGCGGGCGCAGCCGCCATCTTCGGGGCAAGGCTGCCCCCTGGCGGCGGCACGGGGCGGGGAGAGAGCGGGGAGCCCGGGCCGGGCCGGCTTTTGCCTCACGGTTCGAACTACAAGGGAAGCGGGTGAGAGGAGGAGATCGCCGCTTGACCGCGGCGTGGATAGGGCCGGGAGGTCCTGCCCGCCTGCCCCGGGCCGGGAGTGCAGGGCAGGGGCAGCGCTTTCCGTCTGGAACGGCTTCCTCCCTTCGGCCCTCCCGGCAGACCCTGGAGGTCGCGGTTGACTCCTCCGACAGGCGCTGTCTGTGGTACATTAGGCACCGGGAATCGCTGGTGGCACTTCACTTGACTGGGTTAAACGTTTTCCCACTTCAAGCCCTGTGTTTGCATAATGAAGATCAGCAAGTCACGTCTCCTTTCCCTCTGCACCAACAGCCGCACATCCTCGGTACCTGGCCGTGGCATCCTAATGTACATCAACACACGCTGATATACAGCAAGGCTGCTCTTTGACTCGCCTTTGAAACAGCAGCACATTTTTTCGACGACAAATTATACTTTGACATTAGAAGGTGGCAATCTGTAACGGATATTGCAATCTGAAGATTGAAAGAGACTATCTGTGATCTTTGTCCTCAGACGACTAAGCTAGAGTCTCACTTTTCTCCTCCACGTTATTTGATTGTGGTACATAACCTTGGGATGTACTAATAAGCATTAGTCAGAGCTGATATATCCTTTATGGGCCTGCCCTGCTCAGGAAGGGAGATGTTCTCTAGAACAGCTGTAAATCAGGAAAACATGCACTTGAATATACAGTAAAATGGGGTTTGAGACACGGGCCTTCATACATCATGTAACAAAATGCTTTATTGAGAGAGTCACATGTGCGCTAATGAGGAAAGAGAGCTGCTGCAACCAGACCTGCAAAGGGGAAACAGGAGGGAAGCGGGAGAGATCCCTGAGCAGCTCATGGTCCAAGGGCAGTCATGACACCCCAGATCCTTCCCTGCCATCCCACAGGTGATGGCGTGCCTTGGAGAGGCTGGCAGAAAACAGAGGGGAAAGAAAGGTAAGGAGCCCTGCTGAGCTGTTTGGACACAAGGACTTTCAGAGTGAGCCCTGAGACTGTGTTAGGGGTAGCAGAGGGGGTCTGGCTTGCCAGGAAGAGGAGGCGAGAAGCTGTCCTGCTGCTCCCCAGCTGGGCAGGTTGCATCAGTACTTCGTTGAGTTTTGCTGGTAAGCAGCTGTCTTTCTGCAGCTGAATGTTGCAGGAATCATTACAGCATCCCCTCATTCTTTCACAGGCATTTCTCATTATTTAAATGTAAGTGGATATGCACCAAGGAGCTGACCAAAGCAGAGGCAAACCCTCATGGGTGAGGGTGAATCCTCACTGCTCAGTGAGACAGCTCAGGCATCATCTTCCTTTGCACAGTTTACTGGGGGATGTGCTGAATATTTTATTCTCTGGGTTCCTGGCCTTGCTGCTTTGCCCTCCCTTGGTTCATATGTTCTTAAGCAGTTGCAGGAACTGTGCTGAAAGGGCTGGCCAAGCCACCCAGCCAAGCATCCATAGCACCTGGGGCCTCATCCTGCACTGCTCTGGAAAGAATGTTGCCTCTGCCAAGAGCCTGGGCTTTCACATTCCTGCTGACTGTGATAGCCAGGCCTTCAGAGCCCTGCAGCCTCTCATGTGAGTCTTGTCACCCATTATGGTGGGGACCAAATCAGTCCACGTCTGGCTTTTTTGCTCACTAGTGACAATTCTACCAATACAGAAAATGTACGTGATGACTTAAGCAGGCTTTGGGGTAACTGCATTGCATAATGCAACCTCTTCACATTACATTTAGTATCGCTAATGTATTGGAGAGCTGGCATTCTCTGCCAACTGCAGTTGGGAAGGACTCGATGATGGACGAAACCAAACTGATTTCAAGTATCATGGAAAAACAGTAAGAATCAGTGATGGTGTTATATGTTCAACTTGCAGGACTGATCATTTGGGGCAGTGATTTATATTTTTGCGGAGCAAAGGGAAAGCAGGAATCACAGTGACACGAGATGGGAAAATGAGCATGCAAGGAAGGGTGTGATGAACAAGCATGTCTGTATGCAAGTTAGTTATTTCTAGTTGTTTTGGTTGGTTGGTTGGCTTTTAGTTAGGACAGCTCAAGCATCGTAATGGTAGTAGAGGATTTAAACCATAGCAGTTTTCACTGCCAAAACTGTGTTTGATGCCTGTTTTGTTGATGAGGAGACAGACTCAGGATAGGTGTTCCTTAGCGCTGAATGTGGGCTGCTCTCCACACTTTTGGTTGGTAATTGTGACCCAAAGTCCTGTCACTTTGCTGAGGGATTGCAGCTCAAAGTAGGTCACAGCTGTAGGCTAGCCTGTGCTGGAGGAACTGTTATCCCCCCCGTTCCAGCAGAATGATAGTGACCAACACAGTGAGGCACCCAGAGAGGGAAACAAAGCAAGTCTTCAGCTTGTCCCTCCACTGAATATTAGACTGGTTTATGCCTTTCTTTTCCTAATCCTGTCTTTTTGGTTTTTTCCCTCCTAAATCTGTTCCAAATGTAAGCATGGATGAATTTCCATGCAAGACATGGCAGTGAAGAGTGGGGGTGTTTGAATGGTTTGCCTTTTAATAAATTAATCAGTGCTCATGTTTTTAGCAGCCTTAAGAAAAGATAAAACTCCCATCCCTCTTGTCATGGCAACTACAATAAACGAAACGTCATTCAGAAGTCAAGAAAAAAAACACAAGCACTTTAGGTCTCAGCCAAGTCTGCAAAGTAGCAAAACTCATTACTAATTCAAAGCAGCTGTGTCCCTCAGAGCTCACCATTACTGGTTTTACTGCTAATAATATTGGATCTGCATAAATTTAACAAAAGGGAGAGTATGGAAGCAGGCAGAGTGGTGTTGAAGTGTGGCTACCTTAATCAAACCTCTCCAGGTTGTTTTGGTCAGCCTGGCAGGAAGTGGTGCTGGGTCATGGGAAAGGGGCTGGGTAAAGGAAGGTCATGGTTTTACAGCTATAGCAGTCTGGTAACATTAAGCCTAGAGAGACAGTGGAAGAGGTCATAAGTATTTGTAATTTGTTCATAAAAAGCTGTTGCCATCACAGGAAACTTTTTCAAATAATATGTGATAGTTCTTTAAATATTTAAGATTTTGTTGACCTATTTTCTCAGCTAATTAGGATTTTTTTTGGCTGCATTAACAATGACTTGAATGCAGTCTGCTTTAGTTGCTATGCAGTTTGGTTACACTGGGTTACAGGAACATGATTTCTTTCCGAGGCACATTGCACAGGAGAGGCATGCCATTGGAAATGTCTAGACTTGTACTTAAAAACCTGTGGACTTCCTAGCAGGTACTGCTTAAGCTCATCTTGTTGAACATTAAACCTTTCACCTAGCACCCTTTTGAGTCCTAAACCTAATGTCTTTCCAGTTACAGCACTACTGCTCTGCAATGGAAGGACCATGATGCAGCTGCCTCTCTTCAAAGTGCGATGGTTAAGACCATCAAGCTCATCTCTGCAAGCTGCATTTGTGAGTGCACTTCTTTTGTTATTTACTTTGCCCAAGAAGTTAACTTGATAGAAATTTGGCCATGTGTGTAAAGCAAAGCATCATGTCACTAATGTGCAGTAGTATGGTCAGAAACTAGCTCTTTCTGAATACTAATGGGCAGTGCTATTAGCAAAAGATGCACTGCTTTCATCCCACTGAAAGTGTTTCAATAGAAGAACTCATTTATGTCCCTCCTGTTTCCTTTGGAGTCAATGGCAAGGTAAGGGAGGATGTGAGAGCAGAGCTTTGACTGACTATCCAGCATGAAGATAGACAATCAGTTGTTCATGGCCATAGGGCCCTCCTGACAGCAAGAGAGATTGTCATGAGGAAGGATGTGTGAGCCATCAGGGTCACATCATTACCTGCTTAGCTCAGGGGGGATTGCTTCAGGCTGCAAAATAAGCTGCAGCACCAAAGTCTAAGTCATTACATAGCTTGGGGACCATCTGAGCTCCCCTCCCTGGCCCTGAAAAGGACTGCAGAAGGAGTGATTCCTGCAGTCTGCTGGGCTCTAAAATATACATCTCAAGAGGATCACTGTCAGGACCATTTCTGTCTCTTTCAAAGCTGCAGTCAAATAAACCTTTACCCTTGCTGTTCTTACCTGTCCTTAAAAGGTGTCAAGTATCTGAACATTTTCCAAGGGCTGTTTAGTGGCCTCCTGAAGAAAACACCTGGTTGGAGAGAAGTTTGCACAAACTCAGAGTACAAGGATGCTGTTAACTTTCTGTGCAGCCTTTGCTGGGGTACTCCAAAGTGACCTGGCAAGGGTACTTCTCAGTGCATGTTTCTGCACAGAGTGTCACTGAGCTGACTCGAAGAAAAAGACTAAGTGAATGCCAGCTGTCAGGCTTCAACAAGCTTCCTCATCAGGTGCAAATGGACAGGAAAGGTTCTCTTCCATTTGCACCTGATGAGGAGGCATGTTTCTCCCCCAAAAGCTGGTGTCCACCGCTCTATATTTCACTTCCACAGATCAATTCAGTGGTTTTTTGAATCAATGTTCTCCACTAATGAGTTAATGCTTTTTATTTTCAAATTGAAACTTAAAATCTACTGGCAAATGTTTTGTCATCTGAAAGATACCAAGTGCACAGCGTCAAACTCGTAAGCTGCTCAGTGAGAACGGCTGGGTTTATATCAGGGGTTTCTAGTTCCTAGAAGGAAACATAACACCAGAAACTTTTGCTGATATTAAACAGGAGACGGTACTACAATGCAGAGGAAGAATTTCTATTTTTGGCTACGCCCTTAAGGCAACAGAGGAAGTATATGTCACGGCTGCAGTAACAGCTAATGAGCAGATATACAATATTAATTGCAGTAAGTGTAACACACTGAACTATCTATCAACTTCTATTTTCTTAGCAGCTGCAGCTTAGATACTTTTGACTAACATGTCTGTCTGAGCTGGCCACTTTGAGTTTGTCTGCCTCTGTGGCAGCACCTAAAGGAACTATACCACTGCTTCCTATAACCTGTGCTGTGCAGGCCAGGCTATTTTCACCTACACTGGCCTCTGAAGCACTGCTTTTGGCATTGCAGATACTCAGATGATTGTCTTCTTCCCACTGCTAGAGGGGCTGACCCAGTTGTACTCAGCTTGCACCAGCACAAAGCTGTTCTCCCGGATCTTGCGGAAGTGCATCACCTCCCCGTTTTCCCTGACCGTGATGACATTGGGGTCTGGCTCACTGAAGGAGACCTCTGTCTGCTTGTGGCAGTGCTGGGCACAGACACAGCGCACAGCAGCTGCCAGTGCCAGGCCCAGGGTGGCAGTGCAGACCAGGAGGATGCCAAGCTGGGCTGCAAGGAGCCGGGTCTCTCTGCCAGGGCCTTCCCCCTTCCCAGGAACAGTGAACTCGGGAGCTGGTCTGGTCACCCATGGCAGGGTATTCCCTCCCACTTCGTCCTCCTCCTCCTTGCTCCTGGTGCCTGCCTCCTCTGACTGTGATGCCAGTTTTCTTTCTGCCATTTGCCTTGAAGCTGATGACAAATTGCTGGCAGCATCAGCATTGTCAAACCAGGCTGTTGTCACAGCAGTGCCATCCAGGTAAGTGTGTAGGTGTGGGGCAGAAGGAGATGCTGTCGCATGGTGGGAAGCTTCCAAGATGTTCTCACTCTTGGTATTGGCCTTTGAAAGCAAAAACATGATGAGATGTACAGTGAGAGAAAGGGGATGATCAGGTTCTTACTATCTACATCACTGTACAGTTCAGCTCTCTAGTTCTCACACCCAGGTATCCCCTCACCTTGGAATAACCCTGCTCCATCCCCTGGTTGCTCAGTAGCTTTTGGAAAATGAGGCAGATTCAACCCTGCTCTGTCCTTATCAGAATAGCCAAGAAAGGGATAAGGCACTGGGAATTGGTCCCAGGGAGCCAAGGCAGAGTGGATTGAAGGACTAGAGGTGAAGTGCACAGGAGGAGAAGAGGAGTCCTGGCTTTGCCTAAGTAAAGGTCTGCAACTGCTGGGGTGGTAGTGGTGGCATTTTTGTCAGGCATCATTATCACCCAAAAAAAAAAAATCACTTAATAAACAATTCCTACCTTAAGTGATGACCCATGAGGGTCATGCCAAAAGGATAGGCAAGATCTTCCTGGCCAAACTTCACGTTTAGGGTCACAGTAAGCCAACAAGAATTCAGTATGTTAATACTGTGGCTGTAGATCTAACTGTGGAGCAGAGGGACCCAGAAGACTTGGGATGGCCTTTGACATCAGTAGTTTTGGGGCAGTCACACACAACCTGTGAACTCTCCCCAGAAATAAAAGCCCATCTTGCTTTCTCAGTCTACACAGCCAGTTTGAAACCTGCTGCCTCTCAGTGTTGTTTAGCTGCCTATTTTAGTGAGAATAACCATTCTTCCATGCTCCTGTTCCAAGGGGCTCTGTCTGGTGCTGCGCACCTTATTTTATCCATCACAGAATAACAGCTGCTTCACACCAGTTGTGCAGGCCAGGCTTTGCAGGTATCATCCAGGGCTAACTGTGAAACAATCATGCAATTTAGGAGGCCCCCAATGAATTTTTCCACTCCCACTGTGCACCTGAGCCCCCATTCCAAAACCTGCAAAATGTGCTGGAGTTTTTTTCTTTGGCTCCACTGAGATTTGGACCTGGCCCTCAGTAGCTGGCACCTCTCCCGCCTATCCAGCCCAGCAGGATTTTTCACACATCCATTAATTACACCAGAGAAACTCTCACCTTCTACCATCACTAGTGATTTCTGAAGCCTGCTGGGAAGACAGTGTGACAGGAGCACAAAGCTGAGGTAGGAGCCCTGGCAAGCTGAGAAGCAAAGTAGGGGAGGGGCAGAGCATCCTTTGTGGAAGAGATATTTTCTGAAGCTGCTAGTAAAATACAGGGGCAAACAAATGACACTCTGTGGCTGAACTGCTACCAGTAGCTGGCTGGAAAAGTTAGAATTGCACGTGTGTGGATCACTTGCCCTCAAAATGCAAATGCCATACTGTAAAGATACACTGCAGGATTTGGGACAGAAAACTGAATTGCCTCACAAGTCCTTCTTGCCTCATTCTCTGCTGCATGGCCCCTTTCTCTTTTTTTTTTTTTTTCCTGTGAGATTACTTCCTTCCTCCTGTGGTATCCTGCAACCCAGATCTAGTTCTTCATTTTCCTTGGGGTTTGATTCTCTCCATCCTCTAAATATTGAACTTTCAGCTGTCCCTAATGAGTGCACCTCACTCCTGTGGCTACCACCACCACCACCTCTGCCTTTCTGGTTCATCCAGCCTTTTGAGCTGACCCTGTCCCCAGAAAGCATATGGCTTCCTTGGCCATCCCAAGGAAAGATGTAGCCTTCAACCTCTGGTGAACATCATGGGTGGTACCTCTTCAGCACCTCTGTAAAGGAACATCATCTACCACTACCTGAAAGGAGGTTGTAGTGAGGTGGAGGTCGGTCTCTTCTCCCAAGTAACAAACTATAGGATAAAGAGAAAACAGCCTCAAGGTGCATCAGGGAAGTTTAGATTGGATATTAGGAGAAATTTCTTCATAGGGAGGGTAACCAGACATTGGAACTGGCTTCCTAGGGAAGTGGTGGAATCACCACCCATGGAAGTGTTTAAAAACCATGTAGACGAGGCCTGCAGTGATATGGTTTAGTGGTGGTCTTGCCTGCCCTGGAGTAATGGTTGGACTTGATCTTAAGGTCTTTTCCAACCTAGCTGATTCTATGATCTCAGTCTTCCATGGGAATATAACTGATATTCCAGCCCAGTAGCAGCCAGCAGCCTGCAGTCATATCTACATATGGAAAAGTTATTTTTGATTGTTTTTACAGTGGGACTTTTAAAAACCAGGGCAGCAGGCTCAAAATGAAAACAAAAGAGCTATAAAAGCCAATTCACAGTTCAAGTGAAAAAAAATAGACCTCTTAACAGTCTCTGGCTAATTTTAGTCACTTGTGAGACCTACACAGGCTGCTTGGTGCTGTGATCCAATAGAGAAGACTTAGCTTCCTCTTCTCTTAGACCCTTCTGTCTTTGGAGAAGACATCCTGCCCAACCTGGCTGCTTACCTGCCCATCTTCTTTACACACCAAACACAAGCGTGGGGTAGCAGCACTGGCAGTGCTCCCTGCCCTAAGAAATGGATAGAGGAAAGGCAGGTTCAGTAGATGAGACATGTCACTGTGGCTCACACGGGAACCCCTGTATCACCAGAGAAGTGTGCTGCTCTCGAAAGCAGCCTTGGGATGCTCACAGTCAACAGAGACTGTATGGGGCTGTAGTTTTAATAAAGCCTGATCTTTTATTCCTATCTGCGTTGTTTTCACCCGCATTGTGAAGTGTTGCCTGAAAGCTTATGCAGCCCAAACACTGTAAGACTTAGGAGCAGGCATCCTCAAGCCCAAATTTCCTAATTGCTTTGAATATTTTCTTCCTTTTCGCTGCAGATGGAGAAATAAGTCTGCTGGGGTCACCATTTTATTCAATATTTTATGTGCTTTTAGAAAAATACTGTAGCAGCCAATAGCTTTTAGCATGGTTTTCAGCCACCCAGCCAATTCTCCGCTGGACTGAGCAGCACAGCGTTGGTTTTGAAGAGTTAGATTTTCTCCCTGTCATGTGCAATCTCCGAAGGATTACTCCCCAAAATTTCATCAAGCAAACATGCTTTTTCCTCCCTCCAAGCCACAGACACCCTCCTACAAGGACCCTCACTCATCCACAGGGAAGACAGAACTATTCTCCTTCTCCAGCAGGGCTGGAGAAACATCTCTTCCCATCAGTTAACTTACCCATTGGGGGTGCTGTAGCTGGAGGCATTGTCCTGGTACAGGAGCTCTTGTATGGCAGCTGTGGTGCTGGGGTCTCGGGTGAGGAGGGAAGGCTCCAGCCACTGGCTGCTGGACCCACTGCTCCCACCGGACACAGCCCGTGAGGGCCGGGCCAGCTGCTTTGGCTCAGCAATGGGCTGAGCACCAAAATCCAGCTCTGGTGTAAGTGCTGCTGCAGTGCTGGTGGGGCTGGCAGGAGGCACCGTAGCGAGCAGGGGGAAGCCAGTAGCAGCCACAGGAGAGGTGGGACCTTGTCCAGCATGGAGACCAAACAAGAATCAGGGTGAGAGGAGCAGAAGTCTATTGTCCATGGTTTGTTTATTTCAAATCCCACTCCGTGCTAGCATTTACCAGGAAGGATTGTAGCAGTGGCTTTTTTGGGTTTTGTTTTCATGTCACTTAATTTTAAGTGGGAACCCAGATGGAAAGTAAAGCAGCAAAGCCTGCTGTCTAAATTATGGCCAAGTAAAATAATTAGAACTCAGTCTTGGGGCCATGCCAGAAATGCTGAGAAACACATCTGATTTGGCTATAAGTAAATTCTTGGGGCATTTTACTGACCAAAGGCTGCCTAAACACAACTAAATACATACCTGAAGGAAAACAGTCAGATGTAGAGACAAACTTATTCCTTTGTTTAGACAGCATTGTAAATTGTACTTACTTGTCTTCAGGAGCTGAGATTATAGATAAAGTATGTTGCACTTTAGGGTTTGCATTAAAATCATAGAATCTGGTTTATCTTTCTGGTACCCTTCCTTGGAACTGACTACATCAGCTCAGATGCTGACCCATGCCCTCACTTCAGGGAGTTTGGCTGATCTCCCTGATGGCCACAGGAGTTAAGCAGGTCTCTCCAGCATGTTTTGGTCACTTGTGTTCAGTGCTTGCCTGGAATAAGCTGTAAAACTACTCTGCGGGAAGTGGTTGGTAAGAAACACGTACCTTTGCTTGCTGTACCTGTGAGGTCAGCTGGTCCCTGAAAAGGAGTTACAGCAGTTACAGGGTTGGGCCTCTTGTTGCTGCCAGCAGGCATTTTGTTTTGCCCTCGGTGAGCCACAACAGCAGATTCAATCTTTGCCCAGTAAACAAAGTATGACTGGACTACAGAGATGCTGTTAAAACATAATTAGGCACGAATTTACTGAATCTATGGCATGAATAAAACATCTGAGTGCTTAGCTAATCACAAAGACTGGTTTGATCTGAAGACAGAAGTGATGCAAAAGTATTTTAAAGGATTAGCCTGTCACACATTTTATATTACAAATAAAGATACCAGGTCCCATAAGAAAGATATGGGGTGAAGAACCACCACTTGTAGTGAAGATCAGCCAAAAAATTGTGTAGGAACTTAATTTTTTTGTAAAAAAAGCTTTTCTCTTTGCTGTGTTGATAGAAGTGCATTTGGAAAACTTGGACTAGCTCTGCTTCTGATCTTCCGTAGGCAGGGAAACAACAGTGGTATTTACTAATTAGAACAACTCAATGTAACTTGTACAAACAGCAGAATAGGTAGGAAAAAAATGGTCTCTCTTCTCAGCCCTCTGATATTTGAGCCTGCCCAACCCTCTGCTTTTTGTCAGGAGCCAAAACTGCACCGACCAACCTTTAACTATTCACCCAGAGAGCCTCATTTAAGTCACAGATTTGGGGAGAATTTCAGCTCAGATTGCTCAGCTGCTTCTGAGAACTAGCTAAGAGGAAAGAGAACTAGGTAAAAGGAAACTGACCCAGGTTTTCCTGTGCCAGATGATTCTTATAAGGCATTTTAAAACATAACAAGGAGTTCTTCCAGATGCTGTGATAGGGGGAAAAGGGAGAGGCTACCAGAAACCAGCAAAAGGTGAAGGAAGGATCAGAGTGGATGGCTAGGAATAGGTGTTGTTGGTTTTGGGTTGGGCTTATTGGGTTGTTTGAGTTTTATGTGGTTTTAATAGTATTTCCTAATCTAAAACAACAGCCAAAAACTGGAAATGCCAAGTAGCAGTATTTCTGTTTCAATGAATTTGTGTTGAATCACAATGAGATGCACAATCCCCTGCACTCACCAGGACGTTTGTGTTTTGGGAAGCAGCCAAGCAACTGGCCAAGCTGCTTCTAAGTGGTTTTGTAAAGTCAAAACATAACAAGTTCATCCCTTCCAAAATAAAAGAGATAAAATGTGCTTCCTCTAAGACAGACAGTTAGAAGATGTTTAACTTCATTCCAAATCAGAACCGAATTATTGGGTAGTTTGGGACAATGGTGTCAAGTTTTGACCCAGTGCTCATTCTCCCTTCCTACTATCAATATTCTGTTTATATTTAGCAAAATGTAAACAATCCACTCAGTTTTATGTAATTTTTAAACAGAAGTGATATGCAAGATTATCCTGTAGGGAGGGAAGTCCTATGGGCTGTGTTATTTAGAAGGACAGGCAACCTGACCACGGTTCTCTCTTTGTGCCTTAATGTTCCTATTTCCTAAGTGCTTAGGCTGTCATCTTCCAGTGTGTTTATTCTGGGAAAATAGTGACCATGAAAAAAGAAAGCAGCACTGCCCAGCAGATACAAATAGTAATTTATGTACCAGCTGGGACAGTGTTGCAGCATTTGGTAAGTATTTGATAAGTATTTAGCTATATGGGGTTCAAGATATGTAAACTACTGTGCTGGACAATGGAAAAATAACATCAAGCCTTTAACCAGGAAGATACAAATTCTGATTAGGAACCAGCATGTACTTACAAAAACTTGATGTCTCCAATGGGTTGGTCTGGTGCTTTCCATACGAAGGACAGGTTTCTTTTCAGTGATTTGTCTGAGTGGGTAACAGTGTCACCATCTTCAGAGCAAGTCAGCAGCTTGGAACCAGGAGGGATGAAGATGAACATGCCAGTGATTTCATCATTAGACACTTTACGAGCTTGAAGCAAAAAGCCCATAAAATCCCTGGTGCTCCTCACTGTCACTGCAAGACAAAACACAGGACACAAATGGATTTGTCTCATGGGGTGAACTGTTTGCAATGTAGTTTCCAGTGGTAGCACTGAAACCAAAAGAAAACCATGTGGAACACCACCAAAACCATCTTACTGTCATTGTCCTCATGGTCTGTCTTGGACATGTTGTATTCAGGAGGCCAGGCTTTACTTTTGACTTTGAACTATGTAATTGCATGGAAAATTTGCTTGAGTCTTTCCCACCTCCCCCCTTGCTGCTAACCACATTGCATTAGGCTGCATGCAAAGGCTTGTGCCCTGCTCTAAGAGGGGTTTTATTTTACATGGGGGTGAGCAGGCAAGCAGCCTGGCTGAGGGGCAGTGCTTCTCAGCTCTATCTGCATCTGCCTCAGGAGCAGTGATGCTGTGGATACGGCACATTGCCCAACCATACCTAAGAGTCAAGCAAGTCATTCAGACCCCTTTTGTGCACTGCAGAGCAGGTAAGGTAGCTTTACTCTCTGGAGGTGCCTGTTGCATGTGGGGAGGTACAGTATGGTTGAGACACAGTTGAGATAAATTAATCCCACCCAAAGCATCCAAATCTACTGGCTGCCTTAAGCAAACAGCTGGTCTCCAGCATGGTTAAAACCTGGAGTCAGCCATCATCTGAGAAACCTTAGGCCAAGCGCTGCAAATGGAATCCCTCTGTAAATGCATTTGTTTTCTCCCCATGGCAGGGGATTTTAATTAGATTATCTCCAAGGTCCCTTCCAACTCAAACCATTCTATGATTTGTGATTCTATGATGTAGTATAGCTCATACTATGAGGTAGTGTAGCTCACTCACAGCAGTTATCCCTCTTCCTAGCCCTCACAAAGATCAATACCATCACTTGACATTAGTCATCATGTATTTTTCAGATGCAGCAATGAGCAGCTCTTCCTTACCTGAAACCTTGTCACCTGGGGAGTAGAAGGACGTGTTGATGTGGACAGTAACGTAGTTGTTTGGGCTGTGCAGCTGTGCTCTCAGGTGTCTGGGCATCATGTCAGTGCAGGCAGAAAGGCTTGCGCCATGAGAGAAGGCAGACACGTAAGAGACCAAACACAAGGTTGTGCATGCCCAGCCAACAATGGCTATGTTGGCTCTCCTGCTGTCTTCCATCCTATGTTGGAAAACAACCAGCAAGTTTTTAAAAGCAGTGGCTTCCGCAGCCTTGTAAGCCCATCTGGTGCCTTTGAATTAGATGAGCTCCAGAGTTGCCTTTCCCACAGCCTTTAACCAAAGAGAATAAGTGATCTCTGTGGCACATGGAGCCACTTTGGCTATCCACAGCATTTCACATTTTGAAGTAAATTGCAGAGACTGGGAGGGGAAAGGCCCTACAAGAGGATGCACTTCTTGCAAAGTTGCCCGTGGAGGGAGCTGCCGCAGAAGATTTGCTCTAAAAAGTTTTGTAGCATTTACGAGGCTCCATATGACTGTGCTCAGCACCCTCCACCATTCCCAGCCCAAATGTACATCCTGATCAATGAGGGAAGCATTTACCCTTAGATGCAGAGATGCTGCAAGCCCCATGGCTCGTGGGGCTGGTGCCCATCACAGAGGTTCTCCCTGCCTGCCAGCACAGGGCTGTGTAGCTGCAGGGGCAGGACGTGGCTGCCCCTCGCTCCGGGCTGCAGGAGCATGAGGCATCTTTTAGCAGGCCACACGTTGCAGCTTGGAAGTGATGGGCTGCTTGTGACCATTGGACTCATCCTCTGCCATCAGCAGCATTTCAGCTTGTATTTGTGGGTCAGGGCTCACTGTTGCTGACAAAAGGTCTTTGAAATCAGCACTGGAAGCCTTAGATAAATGGCAGCCATTTTGGCTAATGCCAAGATTTCTCTTTATTCTCCAATTTTTAATACAAGCAAGTGTCTTTTCTCAGCATGGTCCAAGTTTAGCATTTGGCATGCCATGTCTCTGGTACCTCTCAGCTTTGCTGACTGGCACAAAACACATTTCCAGATTAGTTGGGGTATTGTTATTCTGATTTTTCAGAATGCACTTTTGAAAGTGAAGCTGAAGGATGAGTGCACCATATTTATTGTAGTGGATAATATCATAAGCAGGTAGTCGTGCTTTTAATGTAGCACGTTCAGGTTCTTTTCAACATGCAGCTTTTCCTGGCTTAGATCTCATTACGCTTACTCAGTAAGTAGACTTAAATAAATCAGAGGAAAACGGAGGCTGATGAGGTCAAGCTTACACATCCATCTCTAGTGCTTCTGAAACTCACTAGCTGACTATAACTCCCACTGCACACAAAAGAGCGTGTGCCCAGCCTGAAGCAGGGAGCAGATGGATGCAGTTTAACCTTCCACAGCAGAGCATTGTGCCACTCCAACCAGTTATGTGTCAGAAGATGGCTGTGGGAGCCACACTCCCACAAGCTAAATAGTCCTGTTAAATACCCCTAGTCCCCGCGCAGTGGCAGGGTGCCTCCTCCTCAAACACACCTACACCTCCCCTGCTGGATGTGATTTCTTGCTGAAGCTCACAAAAGCCCCCCTGCATAGCGGCTCTTTCCAAGGGTGTTTCCCAGGCTGTGCCCTGTTTCCCATCCCTCCTTGCCCCCCCAGCACCCTCCCCGCTCAGGCACAGGAAGCAGGACCGTACCTCCCGGGGTCACCCGGGCTGGTGCAGCTGGCTCTTACCTCGGGACACGTCTGCCGCTGGGCTTGCTGCTGCTGCTGCTGCTGTCCCGGCCTGCCAGAGACCCATCCTTTCAGGGACCTTCTTCACTTTCTCCTCTAATGGGAAGCGCAGCAGCTGTTGCTGCTAATACCCACCACCTACGGTGGCTCTCCACCAGTGCCCAAATCCTGCCTTAATCATATTAGTTTTTCTTCTCACATCCCACCCCCTGGTTTGTTTGGTGGGTTCTTTTTTGGTTTTTTTTTTTTTTTTCACATCTCCAAGCTTCTCTAATGAAAACAAAGGCAACTAGTGGGGGGGCAGCAGCAACCCATAGAGTTTGTGTGGGACTCCCTTGCAGAGGTGCAGGAGGATCAGATTCTTGCTTGCCAGTTTCTCTCCACACACAACCCCCTTTCCATGCTGACTGAAGCTTTGCAAAGCAAAGCAAAGTCAGCTCCCTCTAGTCCCTGACCCCTGAACAATGTGTCCTGTCTCTCATGCTTACACGGGAGTTATTTTGGCAGTAAAAGAAGAATTTTGCTAGAAAGGCAAGAAAGGTGCTTTCTACAGACAGCCCTGCCAGGAGGAGCCATCATCACCACACAAACCCACCAGAGCTGGCACAGAAGACTCAGCATCTGACATGTGTGACTGTCTCCTGGCACATAAGCTGCCTTTAATTCCAGGCTGACACCCCTGCAGCTTGCCTGAGATATGCTGCAGCCATGCCAGTGCTCAGCCACAGAGCTGGTCCTATCCCTGGGCTTCCCAGCTCCTGCTGGGATCCACTTGATCTCTGCAGGCTACTGTGATCATCAGGACTCTCTCCCAACCCTGGCTACTGTCACCAGGCTCACTCTTGTCACTGCCAGCTATGGTCGGAAATTAGTGTTCAACTTCTTGGCATCATTAGATACACCATCAGGAGATGCTGAACAAACTGCTGGTAGCTTGTGGACACAAATAGGGATAGAGGAACAGAGCTACAGCCCCATCAGCTGGCTGGCTTTTCTTCAGCTAGCAGACCAGTAAAAAGCAGCTTCAGATATCCCTGGGCCACTCAGAGGGGAGCTGGCCCTGTGGTGCAGGAAAGCTATTGATGGAGGGGCAAAAGAGTGCTTATGCCCTTTTATCCTACTACTCCTCAGATAAATATATGTCTGACAGCTGAATGAGTTTATACTCATATCCCTGTAGGACACCACAAAGCTCTGTCCTGTCTCATGACTGCAGGAGACACACCAACACATAGGTGACACCACTGTTTTCTTTGAGCAGCTCCATGGGTGCCTATATTTGATCTTGCTTAGGGGTCTGACAAGTGTGGGAGTATGTGCACAGCAGACATCACACTGACCTCTGCCTAGGATGTCCCCCAAAAGCTGGAGGCAGGCTTACAGAGACCCCACTTATTAGTGCTGATCCCATCAGCCTGTCCTGCTCTACAGCCTGTC
This sequence comes from Forpus xanthops, assembly GCA_032466535.1. Classification (NCBI taxonomy): domain Eukaryota; kingdom Metazoa; phylum Chordata; class Aves; order Psittaciformes; family Psittacidae; genus Forpus; species Forpus xanthops. The sequence goes on along the minus strand of JASSUY010027821.1, from coordinate 66,803 downwards.
CTTTAGCAGTGAAATGGTGTTGGGCTGTCACTGAGGTACTGCCACTTACATCCCAGCTCTCACATGTATAACTGGCTTGAAAGCATGTGAACTGGTGGTCCTGAGCTCTCAGTAGCCTGCTGTATTTGAAACAGGCCTTACAGTCACTGAATTTCAGGACATAATGCAAGTCTTGCAGTTTCCTTTTGTCAATGGAAGCAGAGAGTAGCAGGGGAAGGGAGAAAGAGTTCGCATTACTGCTCCTGTTTCAGTTTGTAATTGCCCACATTTCATACACAAAAGACAGTAACCTTTATGCTACATTAGTGAGTAATCTTTTCCTGAAACCAACTGGTTTCCTATGGCTTTTCCTTACTAACTTGCTCCTAAGCTAAACTAGTACTTGCTTGTAATTCCAGTGTAATAAACAACAGACCTCTGACAATCTGCAGGGGAAATACCAAACACATCGCAGCCATTCTGGTACAGTGCCCAGGCTGGAAAACAGTATTTCACCTAAGTAAGTCTTTGCATCATGGCATTGTGTAACAGCATTGGATGGTGTTCTTCAGGTGCTGCCATGATTTGGGCACATATTATGCCAGCTCCAGCGAGGACCATTTCTCCATGGGCTGCTATCTGAAAAAGGGGGAAAAGCAGCAGAATGCAGACCCTGAAACAGGACTGCTGGGTGCTCTCCGGAGCTCTATGCAAAGCTGTGTGGAGAAGGGCAAAGAGCTTCAAACAAAGGAGACCTAAACCCAACCCAACCGAAACAGCACAGGATGTACTGCTGCACTGAACTGGCGCTGCTGGCTCCAAAACGTGGTGGTGGTCTCTGGGCAGGGCAGGAGGTGCTGCTGGGGGGCTGCTGTGTGCAGGGTTAGCAGAACTGCATGGCACTGCCTGGAAGCAGCATTAATTGCTGGGCTGATCTGAAATACAGCCTTACACAGAATTCATCCCCACTGCCTGCTCTCCAGCAGAAGAACTCGGTGGCTTCAAAGCTGTACTCAAACCAAATGTCACAATCATCTCCTCCTTACAGATGGTAAAAGCCTGTCACAGTCATTACCGTGACACATGCACCTACGAGCAGCCTTGAACTGCGTGTTCGAATGCCAAGTGACAGGCAGATATTTCCAGTAAGAAATACAGCCCTCTCCATAGCTTCTGGTTGCATCACCCACCAGGACAGCATTGCCTCAGCCTCCTTTGTCCAGAGGTTTGACCAGCTGCAGTCACTTGAGCTCAGCCAGGTTCAGCATATCTCTCTGATGATGGGGCCCAGACAGACACAAGGCCATGTGGCACTGCTGTCACTAGGAGAGGTTTGCCTCCTTCCTGTCATAAATTTCTGCATTAGTAGGAAGCTGGCAAGGAGAAGGAGACTTAAGACAACTTACATGCAGCCTATTGTTTTCTCAGCAGCCTGTGTATCATGGATTTTTAGAATTTAAAAAACCCACAGTTGGGATTTTAAAATAGCACTAGGAAAAACTGTGCATGCTGTGTAATAAGTTGATAATTAAAATCGGCTATAAACCATATAACTGAAATTTCATCAATAAAGTGCACAGAAGGGTTATAAACCCAGTTACATCCCAGGCTTTTCGATGCAGAAGCTTTCTCCTTCCTGCTTATTGCTTCTACATCTCCACATCATTGGGGCACAACAGGGACAGCAGACTTGGAGCAGGTGCAGTGGAGATCAGTTTGCAGTACGTGTGTAAGCAATCCAGGTCTGACACTGAAGAGCAAGCTGGTTGCTTCACAGACAGGTTGAGAACTGCTTTGCTACTGCAAGATAATAAGGGTTATAATGAGTTTGAAGTCCTTCCTGGTCAGCTAGTGGCCACCTGAGTCCTATGAAGAAAGTTTGGGGCAGTTAGCGGGCAGGTTGATTGAATGTTTCGAAGTGGCAACAATTAGTTGAGTCCAGATCACAAGGAACTGATCATTAAACCAGTAAAGCTGGCAGCACCATCTAATTTAATAAGATTGCATGTCATCTTTAGAACAAAGAGCAGTCTGTGGGACGAGTGGCTAAAAGTCTACAGCAGGAGAGAGGTAAAAACCCACGGTAGTCCCACAGGGAGAATGGAGAACAATGCCTACAAACTGGCATCTCAGGTTTGACCTAGGGATGTCTGTAGCTCTGTGTCTGGGGACACCAGGGAAAAGAGAATGTTTCTCTGCCATCTAGTTAGGCAGAAGGTTGGCAGAAGTACTGCCAGGTCCTTCCACTTCTACCCAGTTGACTATTCTTGCTATTCTTGTACTGCACTTACTGAAGTGGGACAGTGGATACCAATTTTACTGCTGAGAATGACCTAACACATACATGTAACGTACAATGCGAGCCTCTTCTTACAAATTCAGCCTTAAAAAAAAAAAAAAAAAACACTAAAACAACCCTTAATTTTAATTGGTAACTACTGCAACCTGGGCAGCCATTCTGCACTATAGAGGAAAGGGTAAAGGAGAGGAAGGGAGAGAGATGGTGCAAGGCTCTTTCTGTATCTCAGCAAGAAAGGCCCAGCAATAAATAGCTTAATGATTGCTTTAATAAGATAGAATAAAATGAGGAATACAAACAGGAAGTAAATTGTACATCCCTTCAGGTGCTGGGCAGCCCACACTCATGCAGCATTGGATGGAGCCCAGATGGATTTTCTCACAGTGCACAGAGCAGATGCAACCCCACCCATGGAGAACAGCTCTCCTTTGTCATCACTTGAGCTATTTGATAATTTCCTTACAAGAAAACAACCCTCTTTCTTAAGGATGTTCTCATGAGAACTTGTTGCTGCTGTCAGATAAGGGCAAGGCCAGGCAGGTGGTATAATCATTGCACCAAGTGGGAGCTGCCTCTGAGCTCTGCTGTTACATTGAGCTGGTGAAGGTGTCCTGCAGACAAGGGATCTATGAGGCCTAGTGGAGACCTGAAAGCCATGCTGGGCATGCAGCCCAGCTCAGTCCAGCCTGAAACTGCTGTGTGGATCACTGACTCATAAGCGTTCAAGGGTCCCTCAGGCAGGATCAGTGCAGCAGCTCAGGAAAACCCTCCTCCTGCCCCATTTCTCAGCCATGGAGAACAGTTTGGCACAGGAACTGTTGAAACTGCTGTCTCTAGTCTGCTTTCAAAATGGACTTGAAGTTGGAGCTGGAGCTGGCCATGGGTACAGGTTGGCATATTAAAGACCAGGCATTGCTTTGGTGCCATCAGTCAAATGTTTGAAAGCTGCTATTTTGCACTTTCATGCTTTCTTGACTATGAACAACACAGATGAAACATACAGCTGTGGGGCACAGCTGGTTTTTGGAGCTAAAAGCCTTAGAACTTAATGAGCCAATTGTACCCAAAGGGGCTCGGGATAGCTGGTTTGTCATTGTATCATGAAAAAGATAGAAAGAACTCAAATAATGTTAAGAGTGGTTTATGTTAGGTTCCTTTTGAACTAGGAACCAGGTAGCAACAAACTGTAAAACTGAGTGGTCATCAGTGTATACCTTTAAAGAAAGCTTTTATAGTATGCCCTGCTCCCTTATATAGGGCACTCCAGGGCACTGTAGGCTTTAGTAGTAAGTAACCTGGCTCCTGGCTGTCCCACTATACAGTGAGTACTTACTGCTTTCTTCCAGATTTGTTTTCTCTAGTTTCTATAGGCTAGGCTGTGCTGCTGCTCCCAGAAAGGCTTTTTTTAAGGAGATGTGGCTTAGTTTGACTTCTCAAGCGCAAGAAACTTACACTGGATGTGGGGATGTAGCAAATCCAGAGATACTGCTCCTCCTAGAGTCTGCCTGTGAGTGAATGTGTGGAAGAGGGTGGGGATGGGATAACGGTTAAACAGCCTTGGTTTCATGAAGTAATCTCATTGCATAAAAATACTATGTATGTGAATGCAGCTTTTATCTTTGGAATTCAATTAGGTTTTGTTTGTTAGTTTTGGATTACTTATTTTTGAGTGCATTCTTCTAAGACTAGTGATGGATAAGAACTTCTAAGTTGTTCAAGGAATGTTGTGTTGTCAGTCCTAATCTAGATGAGCCTGATCCACAACTAAAACCGTTTTATACACAGCATGGGGCAGGAGCATTAGAATACAGTAAATGAGGTAACATGAAGGGTGTGAGCATTAGTATCTAATATACTTTTTTGTGTGTGAAGATGTATTGTTTGCAAGAGTGTGTTTGTATCTCCCGATGGGATGAAGATCTTATGAATCAGGTTGAGTCATTTTTAAACATCAAGAGTTTGTGAAATACACCACTGTACTTTAATGTCTACATACATATACAATGGGATGCCTTACCTTAAACTTTAAATAGTGCTCCATGCGCTATTCTGAAAACTGTCTGGCCAGTGTCTGATTTGCTTGCAGCTAGTATGTTGTCCTACAGAACATGCTTAGTTAAAACAAAATCTGAGTAAAATAAATCCAAGATGAATGTTATATCCAGCTCAAAATAGACTATGCAAATCCTGGACTATGTAACTGTAATCAAGCTTAAATGTTCACTTGATTTAAATATAGGGGCTGAAAACTAAACTGGGGGAGAATCTTGTGCATAAGTCAGTGATTGTGGAAATTGTTTAGTTTCTTTAGCTACCTTTTGAAATTGGAATATGATATACAGCAGCTCATCTTTAATGCAAATTTTCCTATATACCTCAGATAGTAGTGTGAATAGTGACTTCACAATTTAGACTACATTAAAAAATGTATACATTTACATTAAATACATGTATTATCACATTAAAATATGCATACATTAAAAAATGTATGCATACTTAGCATGTAAGCTATGTAGCATTCTCTAAGTTCAGTGTGTGATCAGACCATCTGAAGTAGCAGATTACAACTGAAAAACGTTGAGTGACTAAAGCTGTAGAAAAAGAACTGCAGTTAGTGTTGTAAACTCTTGAGAGTAAACAGAAGTCTGAGCAAAATGTGTCACCGTAGGTGGGTAGGTGAAGGAGGAGGCGGGAAAAGTAGAGAAGAGAGGAAAAGATTAACCCCATTTTAAATTAAGAGTCGTCTCCGGGAATGAAAGCACACAGTAACCTGCCAGCTGCATACAGGTGACAGATGAATGAGAAACTGCACACATGCTCTTTAGAGAAGAGCATGTTGGTGATTTGTATTTACATCCTGGACCCTTTTCAACCCTTGTCAGAAACTGATAAATTACTGAAGCGTATGATAAAGTAGCATCCGTATTTGTGTGTTCTGTAGTGGCTTCTGAAGTGTTTAATGTGGAAAGGTTAACTACTGACTGCAAAATCATTTTGAATACTTCGGGTTTTTTTTATTTCAAAACCCACATTTCTCTCCCTCGGATAAGTGATGTGCTACTGGTCCCTACTTGATTTGGTACTTGGGAAAAATGGGCCAATGTGCTCATCCATGTCCAACTAGGAGTATTTTTGTTCCTGGAGGCACTATAAACTGCCCAAAGAATAAAGCAGGGTGTCAGAAAACTCATTGTAAACTATTGGCTAAATAACCTCGCTAAGAGTTACGTTACCTTTATTTTGTAACTTTGTCCTGAAGAACAAGAAAACATCCTGAGTATCTGGGCATTATGTGTAGTAACATGCAAATACCTGAATGTTCAGGCCTGTTTTTTAACTTATCTGACTGCATGTAAAAGATAAATTGGAATCCACATGAAACTCACTGGGCTTTAATTATCTGGGAGTATTGTTGCAAAATATGAACAAGTAGGTTCTGACTCCACTGCCTACACAGAAGTTCCTCCTTCATAAAGCATACCCTTTACTATTAGCTTAATGCACTTGTTCCCTTTCTGGCTAGCACATAAAGACAATATATAGATGGCACTAGGTGTGTGTGTGTGGGGGAGTTATGGGAAATAATAAACTGTCTGAAGAGAATACATATGGCATGTTTACAAAAGCTTTTAGATTCTTATGTTGTTTTCAGAAGTAGCTTTAGGTATTAGCTAAAATTGCTTTTTAATGAAGAAGTCCACTGTGTTTGGTAGAGATGCAATAAAAAAGTAACTGCAAGCTGAGTGAGGTAGGGTAGTGGTACAGAGGCAGGTTGAGGGCCTTTAACCTGTGACTGACTTCCTCAGGTGGCACAGATCTTTCTCTTCAGCCTTGGGGCTTTTTTTCCATTTGATTCAATTCTTTCCACACCCCTAACTGTTGAAGTGTCACAGGTACATCCCTTGACTCAGTCTGCAATTCAACATTTCTTGGACAGATGAACTCTCTACCCGATGACCGTTGCTAGATTGGCATATAAATGTGACCCTGTGTTTTCCGAAACTGACAGGTCACTGTCACCAGAACATTATCATTTCCCTTCCCAACATCAGTTAAAACATTGTTTTGCCATCAGTACAAGGCTGTGATTTGCAATAACCATGCCTGCTTCTCTTCCAGTCAGTATTTCTGTAACAGCATAAATAAACAAGCTGTTGCTCTTAGTCTTGTGGCACTATTACATGCTTCTTGTTTTATTTTTTTTTTCTGTGCAGCGTAACCAAGCAATGCTTTGAAACAAAAATATCCAGGAAGTTTACACTGGTTTACATTTATTTAAAAAGAAATATTTAACCACTTGTGCATTTTATCTGTGGATTATTAACTACAAATCAAAGAGGGCTCATCATTTCAAAAACGTTCACAAGTACAAAACGGCCTCCTCCTGTCATCTTCACATCCTCCTCTTCTGTGTACTTATGTACAATACTGTGAAAAGGGAAAAGCACACATGAGGGGCCTGGTAAATAATGTGCAGAAGGCTGTTTATTTAAAATACGTTATTTCCATGGCTTGTAAAATGACAGTGTAATAAATCACATTCAGCACAAAGTCAGGAAACTCTTAAATCCACGTTAAAAAACAATGCTATCAAATGAACACATTACGTATTACTTTGCTTCAGTATTTATTATATTCATAGCCAAACTACGCTCCAGCAAATGCACGCTGAACAGAGGAAGAATAAAGCCAGCTACCCTGCAGCATTACTGAGGACGGCATGAGAGAATTTCTAAGCAGCAGAATTACAGGTGTCAGACACTAATGCTATGATTTTTCCACAAAAGCTGGAAATCCCAAGCACTTCTAACAACTATCTATGAAAGAGGAAATAAGCTCCAAGGAAGGCTAGAAAAGAGCCTGTTTCTCTAAATGAATTTCAAGTTCAGAGGCAAAAAGTGACACAGGAATGCAGAAAAGCATAGACACTGAAAAGAGAAACTAAAAAGTGAAGGTTTCCAAGAAAGCATAAAACTAATACTCTTAAGAGGCAGCTTGCTTACCCCTCAGCATTCCTCAAAATCAGAATATGAAAACACAATCTTCTAATGAGCAATAACATAAGGAGAGGGAGTTACCATTATTTCCTCGGATAAATGCGTCCCCATACTTGTTCTTTAATTGTCCATTTACGTATTCTTCAGTCTGTTCCAGAGCTATATTCATATACCCATCCAGGCAAGCCAGGACACCTGAAGACAGTGACAATTTAAAAGTGAATCAACTTAAATTTTTTAAAATAAACAAAAAAATGCACTGTGCTTGAATAGTACTGAAAAAAACCCTGTATCTTCATAACCTAAAAGCTCAAGCTTGGCCAGATAAGTCAGTAGATCACAATATTCAAAGAACTAAGCTGAGAGGTAGGAGCCCCAGGCACTGTAGTAGCAACTTTATCAGATGATATAAGAGTAGGCGTTAAAAAGAAATCATTAAGATATAACTTGCAGAAGATTGACAATTTCCACTTTGAAAGATTAAGTTGTCCTTTCTTGCTTGTGTTTTAAGTCATACACCTGAAAAGAACCTGTGACATAAAGTGTAACCGGATAACCTAAGGAAAAGGCTATATAAATTGAGCTTTCATCAAAACTTGTGAAGGATATGGCTAAAAAAAACCAGCCCTTTTAATACAGGACACCATATACAATTTTGCATTTATCTTCACGCTGAAAGATCTAGAAGAACATTGGCTTCGAGTCTCTGTTCTGATGTAAACAAAATTTGATGTCATCATCAACTGACAAAGGGTTTTCTAATGACACTGAAATATTACCACAAAAAAATGTATGCTGCTTAATCAATGCAACTCAAGGAGAAATCTCTGCCATGCATAGTATAAGATATTCTTTTTATCAGGAAAATATGCATTTGAGTAGCCCTGATTTTAGACAAGTATTTACGTTCTCACTTCCCATAGCCCCTGGTGAAAGCTGTACCTTGTTAACACAGTACTTCCTATGTGCTGGCAGCACCATGGCATTTTTTCACTTAGAATTACTCCTTGGTGCCTACTGCCACCCTTAAGGTCAGAACCATGTCCATCTACAAATTTAACTTGCCTGATCAACAAATGGATTATCCAGCTAAGGGACTGGATGTGGGGATTAACAGATGCAAAGAATTGCTCAGAGAATGCATTCTGATTTGATATTTGTGCACACATCACAACTTTTTAAGAGCTGCGTTAGTTATCTCAATCTTGCTCGTGCCTTGCACACAGACAGTACTACCACAAACTTTCTTCCTCTGTTTGAAAAACACCTGATTTTTTTTACCTGGCATTAAAACTGGAAATACAGTGTATTGGCTGTAGTGAGGGAGAGGGAGAACTCCTGTCTGAGAATCCTCCTCTAGGCCACATTCTCATTTTTCAGAAGTGTTACAGTAATGTCTTCCATTTAATCAGGAATTAAAGTTCTGCCAACTTGCAATGGTTTAAGAATTATTTTCCTTTATATTCTTCTTTCCTCTGTTTCACACATAGGAAAAACTGACTACTCACAAAATTAAAATGCACTGAATAAACCAAACAGAAGTCAGAACTCTTTTTCTCTGATCCTCAGTGCTCTGTTCAAGAATGTAAGAGCAAAAATTGTTTGTCCCAAATAAAAACTGGACTGTTTATTTTTCTTAAGCTACCATTCAGTAGTCCATAAAAGCAATTATTTTCAAACCCTTCTGTTCCTAGAGTGCATTCATGGTGGTTTCATTTCTTCTTCCCTTTGTTTTTACTCTCAAGCCACTAATGGCATTAAATATTATCACTGCTTATCCTGGCTAGAATTTTATCGGTTTAATCTATATGTAGAGATGTTTTAATGTACATATCCATCTCTACACAGAAATCATATATATTCGTCACTGATTACTTTCCCAGGGCTTCTTCCCTTAGATGTGCGCAGCCCTCAGAAGCACATAAAGACAATTTTCAGTTACCCATCAACAGCTGCATTAGGCCACGTTTGCACACATAGCTTGGAGGGTGGAGATACAGACATAAAATAGCAACCTAGAGAGAGAATCTAGATAGACCTGCAACAAAAGCCTGAGATGGGTTTTTTTTTTTTTTTTGATGTTTGGCTTTTACAAATGTTGGCCAAATTTCTACACAAAACAAAATGAGTGTTTATTTTGAAATAAGGTTTTTAACTGCAAGATCACAGTAAGTGGGAAAGCAGGAGAGCAGAGGGAAATATGGAAGGGAGGGGAGAAAAAAATCCAGTAACAAATAAGGCTCAAAAGAACTATGGTTCAATTCCTGCTAGGTCTGACTGTAGACTAGACTAGAAACTACGTTTGTTGGGGGGAAAGCTGAGTAGTTTATCTGCAGCAGTTACAAATGGATCTTACCAAGCAGAGGGTACCAATGTTCTCAAAGAAAATAGGAAGTGCATCCAAACCCCAAATCTGGTTTGGCCCTGTGTGGTGTGTACCTTTTAGTAAGTTACTTTAACTTTATTGAGCTGTCACTACATTTTCCTGCAAGAAAGAATTTACAGTGGCCAAAGACTGAAGCAGTGACGTTTATAAGCCACCCAGCCTACCTCAAGTGCCCAGACAATATGGATCTCAAAGAAATGACAGACTGCAAATTCTGTCAGCTGAGAGAGACTAAAGAGGAACAGGAAAGGATAAGAAGGCAGTGCTTGCTGTCAGTGAACAGTAACAATTTAAAACTGTCTTAATACAAAGATTCCTTGTCGCAGCACAAAAAGGTCTCATTTCTGAAGTGCTCAGATGAGCCAATTGAATTAAAGCTATCTGAAGCAGTGATCTGTAGCAGGACCACAATATTTGTCATTCCAGCACAAAATGTCTGAGGCTTGCAAAACAAGAGATATATGATAGTTTTAATTGCTTGGATACTACCAAAAAAAATTGGACAGGCTAACAGTCTTATCTTAATGGGAGTGGAACCAGGCCATTTCGCTAAACAGATAAATTTACTTTATTGGTTAAAGCCTATAATCGTGTATACAGTGCATGAAGGTACACAGACAGGCTGAAGAATTCTGGAATAAAACTTCTGGGCTGTGTTAAAATGAACTGGGTGTACAGCAGCAAAAGCCACATTAAGCTTTCTCCTGTATCTCTGTGAGTCTCGATCCAACACGTCTAGGCAGCTGTTCAAACAAGAATGTAAATAACTGTTTCATCCCTTGTGTATGAGCAGGCATGTGACTGATAGCACAGTTTACTGTTTGAAGATTTTCTGGACGAAGTTTATACTAGGAATTGGAGAACAGAAGAAAAAGGTAGTTCCACCAAGGGTTACTGTCAGAGCACTGAAAAGGTGACTGCCTGGCCATTTCAAGAATTGTAATTTCAGCCAATCTTTACAAGTATCAGGTTAGAAACTCAAAATAATCCTAGGTCTCCATCTGTCACTAAGAACACTAATGATTTGGTTAAATAATCTCTAAATCCACCATTAACCTCCTTTTCATCAGTTTCTCCAGTGTTGATTTTCTACTCGTCACCATTCTGAGATCTAAAATTGACACACTCCAAGATTCTGGATCATACTGTTTTGTTTTTCAAATGCAACGCATCTGTTCCAGCCTACCCAAACAATTACTGTATTCAGTGAGATAGATGGGGAACTTACCTCGATAATCAACTCCAGAATTTAATTTTACAACAACCGGCCTGCCAATGATCTGTTTTAAGAAGTCACTGGGGGTTTGCTTCCGTAGACTCATCTTTAGTTTCTGTAGTAAGCTGGAAAATGAGAGAAAACCTTTGAGTAAGCAACAGGCTAATATATGGTCTTTAAACAGCACAGACAAGCAGTTCCCTGACTCTTAATAGTTTCAGTAGCAGAAAATATCTAATGAGGTAAAAAGTAAAGCTGTAAAGGTGGAGGTAGAGAGGCTGAGCTCCTAGAGTCACAGCATTAAACCTTCCCTTTGGCAGTTTTAAAAGTTCTGGGATTCCTAATAAAAATCCTTGTCACACTGCACATCTTGTAAACTTCCAACAGAGCCAAAGGTCTCATCATCTCTGGAACAGTAAAATTAGAGCTAAGGCATAATATGTATTCATATCTTTAGGGGGAGGAGTGAGGAGCCTGTAAGTGCTCTATACACAGAAGCCTGCGCTGGAACAGCAATAGGATTTTTGATCTCAGCTCACACAGACAAGCAAATACATTTGAAAGGATGTCTTCAATTGGGCAAGTTGGACTAATCATAGAATTAAGGCTTGTCATTCAGTTGTTCAGACATGAAAGCTGCTGTCCTTCAGAAATCTGCCCTTCAGAAGTCTTGGAACGAGACCCTCCCTCTCTCTGTATTGCTTAACTTCTGCTTGAATGTCACCGTGTCTAAGTAACAGCTGCTCTGCATTTTAAATCAGTGGTAGGAGACGGTGCTACTGCTGACACCCAACACAGCGCCAGCTTGTTGCTCACTTTCTGTGGCAAATGAGCTACCCCAGATGTGAAATTACAGTTCTTGGTTTCCTATGAGCACACGCTGTCCCTGTCCTGTGATGCCGGCACGGCGGGGTTGATAGTGCAGCCCTCCACACCCGAAGCTTTCCCAGGAAGCAAGCACGGTCTGGCCTGCGGGTGCTGCCCCAGCGCCGCCCGCCCAAGGCGCACACGCAAAGGGCTGCGAACGCTGCCCGTTCAAAACCAGCTTAAGCGGAGAGAAACGTGCTCCACTGAACGCCCCGGACAACAGCCCCCGGTGCGAGGCGAAGCTCCACTGTCTCTTGCTTAACAAAACGGCCTACAGCAGTGGCTATAACAGACGCCCTCATATGCGGGGACGGGACGGGACGACACACCCGCCACACGGGACCCCCATCCCCAGTCCCCCCTCTGCGGTCCAGGTCCGCACCGCACTCACCCACCGCCTCCTCCCGCGCCCCTTCCCGGCGCTCGCCGCCCGCCGCGCAAGGGCCCAATCACCACCGGCCCCGCTACGGCGCGGCGGCAGGGACACACCGCGCAGCGCCCGAGAACGCGCGGGGCTGGGCCTGTGGGCGGGCTGCAGGGAGGTGCAAGCTCCGGAGCTCTCGGGTTGCGTTTCGCGCCAGGGAACGTGACTTTGGGTGCGCTCTATGGAGTGGGGCACCCGGTGTGGGTCAGTGCTGGAGTGTGCAAAAGCGCTGCCGCTATATGATGTGACTCCCATCCATGGGGCTGCGGTGCGGGAGGCTCGCCTGAGGCGCCAGCCGGCTCCCCCTTAGCTAAACTCCGGGTTCTTCACGGAGATGTCCTTTTTGTGGCTTACGCACAAGGTAACACCCCATCGACTTCTTACGGAGACGTTTTACAACACATACGTAACTATATTCTGCTATAATGAGATCCTGTTCGCTCAAAATCTTGCCTTAGATGGGCTTTGTTGGAGAAACAAGTAAGCATCTCACAGTGGCCAGTCTTGGTGCCCTTACCAGGGCTGCGCAGGAAGATGTCACTTAGTTCGTTCTACAGAGGAATGAGGGAATATAGAAGCTAAGGGTTTTCTTTTTTCCAAACACCACCTGGAAACAGCATGGAACAACAAGAAGTCAATTTTTTTGTCTTCTTATCCATCTTTTCACCTTCCCCCAGCTAATCCCTGATGTCTGGAAAGCATCATCTGTTTTTTTATAAGCGATTTAGTACTGTGATAGGAGTTAATCAGTTGTGAAAGGTTCAGGACTGTATTTTTTCATTCTTCCATTATTGATTTAGTATCTTGGTGCAATTTTTAAGTCTTGTGACATGAAGAAAATGTACCATGGCTCTTAAGAACATGGATTTGTACTCTCTCTTCCTTTCAGAGCCATTTATCTTCTTTTTTTGAACACGTATCCAGTAACATCTTTTCATCCAAAACTCAAACTAAAAGGCATCAAGAAGCAAGGTCTGCAAACCTGACCTAGCTCACCTAACTGTGCAGACACAGCCAGGGAAGTTGGGCCATGTTGTGCCCATGTTTCCAAGAAACCATCACATTAATCATGAGCATCCAAGTATGCTTGATTGTATCAGTACCTGAAGCAGAAAAGGAACACAAAAGTAGTTACTCCACGGAGCAGGCTTGCAAAATTTTATATCGCTGTCACTATCACTGGCTTCAGTGCATTATATTTTGAGAAGGGAGTGTTTTGGGTTTCATTGTTACTGACTGCCGTGGTAAAGATTGGGCAAATAGATTTCTCATGCCTGAACTGGCGGATTTTTGTGACAATTTTCCAAATCCAGCTGGGGACATTTTGTGATCTGGGAGCCTTCCTCTTTGAATTATTTCTTGTGAGTTTGTCTTTAGAGCTTCTTTTGTTTTGCTAGCCATCAGAACCTGGTGAGCTATTTTGCCTCTTGCTCACTAGGCTGCTTTCTACTTAGCTTAGGCATACACTTAGCTACACTTTCTCTGTGGGGATACTTCAGCTCTTTGATATCAGTTAACAAAATCCTTCTACTTACCTGCTTCTTATCCCATTAACCTAACAAACACATCTATTTTGAATCATGGGCATTGAGATTGGCAAGTTCTGTATCCTTAGCTCCCCTGTTTCATAGTTTCAGATGAAATCGTGAACCCAAATCATGGGTAATTTGTCCTTAGTTTGCCACAGGTCTCAAAGCATTCTCATATGCTGTTCCTAGTGGTAAATTAACCTTCATGCAGGAAGGCATATGCTGCTGAGCATTTTGGCGCAGCATGATTTGCACCTGGGAAGACAATTCCCATCTTGTACATTCAGGAAGATTATGTCACCACATCTGCTATTAGGCAACCTAAAGAATGTGTTATTTCCAGAGTGGCAAAACTACAATGATCTCTGGAAAGGTGGTCTTCAAAGAATTTAAGTAATCCGCATTCAGTCAACTCCTTAAAGATTACAAAGCTTCAAGAGTGAAAATAAGGCTTCATTAACTAATGATTCTATTTGTCATCTAGATGGAAAAAGGATTTTGATCTAAAATATCCCATACCTTGTTATCAGCAGGTTCTTTTAAATACTATGCTTTATCCTTTCATAGTGTGCTATGATGGAGTTTTTTCAGCTGTATAACTCATGGAAATCAGCGATATGCTGCCCTTGCGTTTTAATCACAATGAACTTGAAAGGTGAACATTGTAAGTGGTAGAAATTATTTATAATTTGGTAATAAAAGTTTATGTCTAACACTCCAAATTTCATACATCTGCTATGTGCTGGCCTTGAGTCATAGAACAATTGCAATTGCCTTTACATTCCGCCTTAGATGAAAGGTCGTAACTTACAATGATAGAGTTCATAGTCATTCCCAGCTCACAAAATTTCCATATTAACATCGTCACCTCAAACATAAATAGTGACAAAGTTAAAAAGTAAAGAGTTGTGTTGGCCTTTGTCAACCAAACTTAATGATGGGAGTCAGTGGATCGTGTACAATTGCTAACTCTCAACCATTAAGCATCACAGATTGCTTGTTCAGACGACTTAATTAAAACCTTACAGTTAACTTTAAAAATGAAAAAGGTTTTGACAGTATCTCAATCTCTTTAATGCAGTAAAACCCTCTTCAAGGAAGTTAGGAAGGTTTTTCTCTCCCAGCTACTTGAAATACAAACATTTCCATAGAGTGAGGTGGCTATATGTAATAGAGAATGTGCTAAAAGGAGTGCCCAGTTTTTCTCTTGTGAAGTGCACACATTTATGTAAGTTAAATACCGAAGAACAACAATCCTGATGACAAAAGAATGTCTGTGGCAGATTTTGAATTCAGCCTAAATAATCCCTGGTTACAACCAGCCAATATGAAAAAAAAAGAAGCTGCAATAAATAGTCCTCACCTGAAAGCTTTGTCAGAGAGGACAAATGCATTCTGGCGCAATCACAGTGTAACCTGTGATTTTAACAATCAACTCTGGTGCCTTCTTGAATTAGAAAGAAAAGGGGCAAAAAATCATTGAAAATTATGCAGTAAAATAAGAGGCCAAGAATGAGCTTCAAATCTAGGGAAACTTACCTTGTTCAGAGCCTCTGAGTATGTGGGGGCAGAAGGAGATGTCAGGCTCCATGAAAGACTGTCGAGTTATTGCAGGGTTTCCTGGGAGCCCTGACCTCAACGTCATGTTCCACTTCTGGAGTTTGAGAGGTGGAAGGTGAGGTTCAGCTCCCACTGAAGCTGGTGGAAATTGTGCAATTTACTTCTCTGTACTAAGGGTGCATCTATGAGTTGTTCAAAATTCACCTGAAATCTCAAAACAAATCCATCTCAATGAGCTGGTACCAAAAATATAACTGTTAGATTGATAGTTGTCACAGCTTGGTTTTAGAAACCTCAGCAATGGATCCTGGCTGCTGAATAAACAGCTCACTGACCGGTTCCAAACCTCTTCCAGTGGATTCAGAATAAGACTCTCAGCCTGCAGATCCTTTCCATCCACTTTGGATCAAGAAGGCACCACACATGCTTTCTCTACAGCTGTCCCATGGGATTCTATGACAAGAAAGCTTATACAACATGATCAGCTTGTTTGGCTTTTCAGTCCTGAAACAACTCCTGTGCCTGAGGAGCAGGGATTATCTTCCACCTCATTGCTGTGGACCCCAGGCTGTTGTCTGATAGGAACAACTGGGTACGTTGGCAAACTTCCTGGTAAACAGGGAGCTGACAGCAGGTGTTCAGGGAGCTGGGGAGAATGATGTGAGAGCTTGGCTCCTAGTCTTTCAGGTCTGTAGTAAAGAAGACTGACAGAAGCCTACAGAGTTCACTTAAATCCCTGCAAGTTCCTGGGTGTGCTCTCCTTGGCTTCCCGAAGGGACAAGATTTTTTCTGAGCCTTAAGAGGTTTGACATCCTTCTTTGCATGCATTTTGATGGGAGAGTTCAAGACTTTCAGGATTTGAATGATAGTCTATCTGTGCCCACAAGTGAAAAAGCAAAGATATTTTTCCACTTAAATGAAGGCTTAGTTAGCCAACATTATTTCCCAAGCTATGCTAAGATCATCAGAAGTGCTGATTCCCAGCCATGTTCTCAATTAAAAAGTTAATGCATTTTTAAATTGGACCCTAATCAAAAAATATTGGGTTTGTGCTACAGATTTTAGATAGAAGAGCCTAATAAAACTGTCTTTGAGTTCTTACATTGTGCTCACCACCTTGGGATGTTCATGGATTATGTGATGTGATTACCTTTTGTTACATGTTTTTCTCTTCTACTTTCTGTCCAGTTAAAATAGTTTGACAAAGCATGTGAAACTTGTGCTTTCTATTAAGTAATGTTTGGAAGCTCCACTTGTTTTCTTTTGCAATGCTAGAGTCTATCCAAAATATGATGGAATTGGATACAGCCTTTTGTGTTTAGACTTTCTAAAATACTTACATCAAAGAAACACACATTCTTTATTTTTTCCAGTGTGGAATATCAATTCCAGATGACATCTCAATGTAAACTTTTCCATAGCCAGTTCGATGATGCTAATTCAGTACTCCAGGTTGAAAACTCTGGTGTCAAGTTTGAGCACAGACATGGGCTGAAGTAGTTACTTTAAACTGACCTGCTGGTGTGAAGCATCTGCAAACTTAGTTCCCAGCTCCCACAAAATCCTTTTGATACGGAGCCAGAGATATGAAGTAAACATGAGGCAGCTTTAATCTGTAGTTTGGTAAAAACGATCCATACCATGTTCTGAAATGCAGTGAAGAAGGAAGATTAAAAAGTGTTTATCCACCTTTCTGTCCCTCTCTGACCCTTTCCAATTAAGGCTTCAGCTGATGCTCATGGGAAGAAGTGTAATCTGACTCATAGGACAATGAAGTCTTTTTTGGGAACTGACTGGATCTGCCATCATCTGACTTCTGCCCTCTCAGTCCAATTTTCCCATTTATCTGACCCTCCACAGATATTTCATTTATGGGGAAATTTGTGTTTGCCTCTCCTCAGAAAGATCCCAAGAGCCTTTCCATGGATTTCAGCAAGAAGTAGATTAGGGATCAAGCCTAAAATAAATTAAGTAGAGTTTTTTTTCTACACACACATTTCAGTCTTTGAGAAATTGTAAGATGTAAGCCTGAACACAGCAGTGCTACTTCACTGTGCAGAGCAGCTATCACAATCTAAGTGATAGCTGTAATAGGACCAAATTGAGTTTTATTGACATAGACCACAACATTACATAAAAAAGAAGTGTAGGTAACAGTGAAATCCAAAACATTTGCTGACATATACTAAGAAAAAATACTGGGAAATGAAGACATGAAAAAACAGATCAAGGTTTCAAGCTCTGGGCTTGCAAACCTTTGGGGGTTTTTACTACTGTATATTTGTACAGTATGCAGATAGATCAGTTTGCCTATGTGAAGAGCATCTTCCTGGATATTAGCCAGACTGGAAGGCATATGTGGAGGCTATGAAGTCAGTGTTTACTCTGATGATGCACATTACCGTTGTGAGGATATTGGAAATGGGCAAAAATGATGGTGTTCATTGTAACTTGGAATACCTGGGTTTTCATATGCCTCTGCCAGAGACTTCCAAGGTGACCGGGGGTGAATTACATTCTCAGTGTCTCAGTTCCCGCATTCAATTAACAGAAATTTGATTAGATGGAAGGAGTTGGTTTTATTAGCATAAAATATTTTTGAGGGAAAATAGGGAAGATACATGTATGAAATCTCAAATATTCCTGGTTTCAGTAATTTTAAATATATTTAACTTACTGTTAATCCAGGAGTGAAACAATTAAATATTTAAAATAATGGAGATTGTGGTATAATCAGTTCTTTCTGTGCCTTTACTAACTGGAGAGCTTAATTTCTTTAGAAATAAAATGTGATTTAATGTCAATGTTAGGTCACTCAAAGAGCATTTGTGAGCTGCTATTTTCCATTGGCCCCAATTCTTGGCCATTTACTACAGAATAATTATTTCTGAGGTTAAGGGAGCAAACTGGAATGTGATTATTTCATAACATAGCAATAAAAATATGTAAAATCAAAAGGGAGGACTAGTAGCTGTATATATGTGAGATAAACAGTTTTGTTAGGAATAGAGCAAAATCATAAAGTTTCATATTAATTGGAAAGTTAATTTTAACAGTATATCATACAGCTCTCTTTTTAACTTTATTATAATTCTAATGGATACCCTAACCAATATAAGAATACTATCTATAAATATAGATCTGTCAGCATAGTATCACTGCCTGTGATCCAGTCACCAGGGCCTGTGACTGATATAAAAGATTCAAAGGTAGTATAACCTCAAACGTGGTGTTCAGATCTGATTTCCTGGTGTTCGCACGTGCAAGAGAATATTCCTATATACTTTAGTTCTGTCTGCTTTTACAAGAAAAAATATATCGCTGGGAAAATTATCTAAAGCAATACTGAAGGTTATGTACTAACTGTTCCAGATCTGTGGTAAGGGGTATGGATGGATATTATTTTCTAGGAAAGGGGAATGATGCAGAGCAACTGACTCACTGTTCCATGGTCCATTCTTCGGCTTTCAGGCAAAACTGCCATGTGTGCTACCAGTGCAGCTTCGCTAGCCCTAAGAATTGTAGGAGCTTTAGAGCAAAAACAATATCCATTTTTTCTTACTCATCTAATCCTACCTAGAAGATTTAGAGGGCAGTAGATTAAAGGGCCTGTGGCAGTCCAGACCACCTGTCATCAAAAATTGCACCCTTGCTACTGCCAGTGGACCTGCATGGGTGGTAAAAACAGTGGAGAACGCTAAGAAAGCATGCAGTATAGACAAGACTTGTAACTATGAAACTGAAAAGGTTCAAAAGGCTCTTCTGAGAAGAAAGATGATACAAAAGCCTGATCAGTAGTTCTCGCAGGCTTTTGTGGCTAGGAGGGTGTTTGCAACATTGCTGTAAAATGAGTTATAAATCCTTGTGACTTGGATCATTAAAGACCTGCAGCTCTCATTACTTCACTCTGCTCCGCTCTGCTCTACATAAACAGAGGACTTCATTCTATAAAAAAAAAAAAAGGAAGAAAATCCCCTCTGTATTCAGGAGAAGCTGGAAGGTGAAGAAGCAAGCTGTGCTTATGCCATGGATTGCTTTCCTTTGTTTTTTTGTTTCATTTCATGTCCAGCTCCACTGAGTGACACATGTTCTGGTTTCCTCCATGACATATGTGGAACTCTCTGGACTCTCCTCATCAGACCATATCCCAACCATGTTATCTTCACAGCCACTGCATTTTTCCTATGCATTTGCCTTCCTCATCCAAATAATTTTGGTTTGGTATTTTTTTTTTTTTGTGACACTGACACTACCAATTGATTTCACATAATGCACACAGCACAGCCAAAATATGTGTATGCATCTGGATATAGGGTTCAGACATTAAAATCAATGCCTTGGAGGTGAAAGGCTTCATTGTCCATAAATAACTCTTGAGCCAGTCATTTCAGCCCCTCATTCAGAAAATCAACAATGGAGTATGTCATTTGGAAAGTGAAATTTGAAATACACTTACTATGCTGAAGTTTCCTCAATTCAAGAAAATTCTAATGGAAACGGAATAGTAGTGGATTAGTATTTTTGCAGGAAATGGATAAGGAGATTTATTAATTTTGAAATAATAAATACCTGTGGTAATTTTGGCCCATTAATGAACAAATAATCACATGCTGTGTGAACAATTCAGGGGTACACCAGTAAATGATGCAAATTTCCACTTTGAAATAAAAAATCAAGTGTCAGACAGGCCAGTCTGGAGATGTAGGATCTGCTCTCGCTTCTATCGCTGAGCTGCTCTCAGTGTTAAGACAGGTTATCTCACCTCCCTGTGTCTCAGTTTCTCCCCTGTAAAACAAGAAGTATATACCTAAAGTGCTTTCAGATCAGTGGATGAAAACTTTATGTAATAGCAAGGTATTATCAATATCCTAATGATGCCATTATGATGAGAGATGATATATATATATTAATATATAATATAATGATATAATGATAAGAGAAAATTATCAAGAATTATTTTTTTCTCTGCTGTTTAGGAGGTATTTTTCTACAGTCTATATTTTCTAAAGTCATATGCATAACAGCTGAATGTTGTCACTTTCTTGCAGAACATATAAGTCTTTTTGTATCTATGTGATACAAGGATGAAAACCAGGTTAAATTCTGTATGTTATTACCCTCAAGGCTGGAGGGCCAAAGTCAAAGGGAAAACCTAATGATTTACTGCATGAGCAAGTGCACAATCTATGCATTAATAAATTCCACAGGACTGCATGTTCATACTTTACTCATACTGTTATTTAAGCTTGATTTTTTTTATAATTTTTTTTTAGGAATTGAAAAGAAGGGATCACTTTCAAAAATTGCTCCGCATTAAATAATTCGTGTTTAAGAAATGGTGTGTTTATTTTTAAAGTAACCTCATTACTATCAGACTACTTTTTCCTTTTGACAGCAAAGCAGATTGCTTATCTTCCATATTTTCATAATGAAAGCTCCCAAGCACAGGATACTATGGCAGATTTACAGCCTGTGAGCAGCAGAACTGACAGGCATTTTAATATGAAAGGAGATATGATGTCTTTAATGTACAGTGATGTCACTCCTAACAAGGTAGAAGCCTGCTTTCTGCACTGCAATCACCATAAGAAGTGAAACCTGTCTGCTTCAGGAGTGACCTTTTAACCCAAGAAAAGGTCACAAAGAATAGAAAAAAGACGGGACTCTGCTTACTCAGGTGGAAGGGCACACTGACGTTGAAGGAGCAAGGCTATTGTGGATGTGCATTATCTCCAGGAAGTTGAAGCTAGAAATAGTCTAGCTAGAGCTAACCTTGAGAACAGAAAAAGAAAGGATAATGAAAATCCTCAAGGGAGTTTTAAACTGAAAGCTAGACTGCCTGTTGACCACCATTTTTCCTTTTATCCAGCATTGATTGGACCTAATAACATGAAAGTGATATTGACAGCAATATAGTCTACCATTAGCTGGACATATGATTACTTCACTGAGAAAAAGGACAGCAGCCCAGTACCAAACCCTGGGTCTTTCATTCTGCATTAGACCAAGTATTTACTACTTTGACTAGGAAATATTTGCCAGTGATTTTAAAGGCTGATGTACAATGTACATTTCTTAATTCCCTTCTTAAATGTGCTTCCAAATACTGACTAAAAAATTTTATCATATAATTCTGAAGCTGTACCATTCTTAAACCTTGTATGCGAGAATGTAAAACGAAAATGCCATAAAATGGCAAGAAATCTTAAGGTCCAGTAAATATCTTGTGTTAGCATTAGGCTGGTGACTTTGGTTAAAGACAGGAAATTAGAGTATGTGGGCTTATGTCTGCCTATCTATCTATCTATTTATCTATCTATCTATTTGTCTATCTATCTATCTATGTCTCAAGAGACTCACTTCCTCTAAATTGAAATTCGAGAAAATTAACTTTGAATATCATGTCTTTTGGTATTTTGGCAACTTCACGTTAAAGGAACAAATAAAGGAACTAAGGGACAAAAAGAACAACATAAGAAGTAATTTTGTTGTTTTCTACTGTCTCTGCAGAAGTCTTTGTTTTAAGAGAAAATGCTTTTCAGCAGGTTCTGAACCATCATGCTTCCTAACTGAGGTAGTAGGGCACTAGAGCAATAATATTCACATAAGGTTAAACAAGGAGAAAATCCCAGTGTTGGTCAATTTTTATAGTATTATCCCCCAAAAGAAGTGCTGATATTAGTACAGCGGCGTATATGTGTGTCCTGCAAAATCAGAAATGATGGTTGACCTTATGAAAATGCCTGTGATGTTTCATGGCTAGTCCTGCATTGTTTTGAATTTAATTTTTATAAATGAGTATGTTGTTAGATGTAACATGTTTGGTTTTAATTTACTCTGAAACAACTGTCTCTCTTCATCCCTCTTCAAAATGGAGGGTAGAGAAACTGCAAATTCAAGTTTACATATAGTAATAATCAACTCACATTTCAGTCGCAAATGTCAGAAATGCTGGCAATATCAGTGAATCCTTCTCCCCATTCTGAGCCCGTTCTTCTGACAGCAAAGGAACATTTCAAAGATAAGCCCTGTGTACGCTTGGAGATGCGATAATATATTCTAATTATATTTTCCAAAAAGTAAAGGTACTGGGAAATTAAGTATGAGGTGATAGTGCTGTAGATCCATAAACCCCTGAAAAAAAGTAAAAATCAGATGCTGTTAATGTAAGGTAATGGTCTGAAAAGTCCTGTAGTAGTTTTTAAAGATCCTGTGTCTGAAGACGAAAGCAGCTTGACAGACATGAGGTGTGAACTGCTTCACTTTCTGTGCTACCTTATATCTGTCAATATATTGGTAATGGAGCTGTGCCGAGGGCAGTCTCAAAAGGCAGACTGTCACATTTCTCAAAAGATGAAACATCCCTAAGGGTACAAAGAATTCAGGGACACAAGCTGATAGACAGGAGCAGCCCTGCAACTCTAACATTTCATGGCTAAGTTCAATGAGTGAGTCCTTTAACGGATAATTGAATTGATGAAAGGCTTACAGTTGCCCCGATTAAGCTTGTTCTTTTTCCACATGTAAGACTCATGATAGTTGAAGCAAAAATTGAGGAAGAAATTCAGGAGAGAGACATCCATAGGCACTTTGATAATTGGTCTCAAAAAGCTTGCTATTTGTTAAGTCACATGTGCCATTTGTCCACACAAAATCCTGTTGCCCAGGAAGTGTTATTTGCAACATCCACTTTTCTTCCTAACTAAGAATTTGTAAATATTTTTAGAACATGTCTCACTGCTTCATGACTCATTCCCCTTATGATCTTTGGTATTTTTCCCGTTTGTGATTGTGTAGCATCCCTGTGGCATATGGTCACCTGGGAAAGTATTAGGAAATAAATTCAGGTATTTTAGCTATTTTTAATGACTGTTTGAAGGTCAAAATGTGAAAGAAGAGCCACATCGAAGCAACATTTTTCAATCTATTGCATTACATTAACCAATCTTATTGTTTATTCATGCTTTCCATGCTGCGTGTCTCTATGGTATCTTTGATTATAACTGAATTGTAAACTATCTGGGGAATGTGCTTTGCTTCCATGCATGCTTATACAATGCCAAGTGAAAGAGTGTGATGGCCAGCGACCTGGGTTGTTAGGTGCTATGATAATATAATTTTTAAATAAATGTATATTGGACTAAGGACTCATAAATTCCTGCTTTAAAAAGCCTCGGGTTTTAACCTGTACCTGATAAGTGATTTGTTTTGTTGTTGTTAGTGTCTTTTTTACTCAGAAGGCAGTAATATTCTTCAAGTATTCAGCAGTTACACGATTCCTTTCAGAGAATGAGGATTGTACCCTCAGATGGGTAACAAATCTGTTCATTTCATAAAATTTAGATAGTGTAGGGGAAGAACACTTCTGTAAAGCAAATTTTCTTTGCCTATGACTGTAAGTACTAGTTCACTGATGTGGTGCATGAAGTTCAACTCATCTGTGTGCTCTGGCCATGATTCAGGCAAACATTTAGTGTCAGGAAGCACATATTGTATTGAAAGTTGTCGGTGAGGATATGTGTACCTCATTCAGGCAGTTTGATATGAATGAAACCATTTGGACTCTATACACCTCTGAAATAAAGCCTGAGCTGTTTTTTTGATGGGTTAGTCTTTTATAAGTAACTTAATGTGGTGGCTTACAAGTTGTTAAAGACCTTGTTTGCATGCTTACACTCTCTCCCTAAATATATATATATATATATGTATATGTAGCTCTTTCATATATATATATATATATTTTGAGTATTCTGGTAGAAATTTTTTTGAGAAAAATAGATTTCATTCACATTTTATTTATATGTATGGTTGGTACAATTACATATTTAGACTAGTTGCACTGTGTAAGATTCATAAAATAATATTCTATGTGCTTTAAATCTTAATTTTTCTTCTTTAAATAAGGCTGAGTTACAACTGCATTTTTTTTTTTTCTTACAGCCAGGTTGGTTTTGGATTCTTTCCACACATACAGTATTATCCACCGTTCTGTTTAAATAACCAGATTGATAAGAATGTTTGACTTTCTAAGGCCCCTTCTCTTTATGGAGAATTAAAGGTCATAGCTGGAAAACTGGCCATCTGAGCTCAGTCATTTCTATGTATTTTCTTAATTTTTCCTGTGTAATGGTCCTTTCAAACTCAGATTGCATGGTTAGCTCAGGCTCACATCAAATGCTCCTCAGAAATAGCAGCTCACAGTGGGAAAAGATCACCTATTTCCTTCAAGCACTGTAGCTCTATCTGTGAACTATGGGGATCACATGAAGATTGATTAAAGTTCTGCAGACACCTAATGCAGAAGAAAAGCACATTTTCTCTCCTTGCCCATTTCAATGGTAATTCTAGCCACTTGTCTCTGAGGTCTGAAACTGACCGAGTCTATTAATCAATTAGGGTGCCAGTGTTTAGAACAACATTCAGAGTATAATGGTAATGAGGACCGCAGTCGCGGCTCCAGGGGAACATATTAGTATTAACCTCAATGCTAGGTCATGCACTATCCCTTTTAATGAGGGATGTTAGGGCTTCCCAGACAGGTGCATTTTGAGCTGAAGAGTAACATAACCTTTTCTACCTTTTCATGTCAGGTGGCAAATTTAAACAACAGTGGACTAAAATAGGCTTGATCAGCAGTATAGATAATTTAATTCCTCAGCCATCTTTCCTTTTTATCTCCTATTGACATGCTACAGACTATAAACCAATAATAGAAACCACATTCATATAAATATAAACCTTATAGAGGTGTACTGGAGGTGTACAGTAAGCTTTGTGCCTTTCTTCTTCTTCACCACTATGAACTGCAGAATTAGGGTGTTGCCAGTGAAGAGGTAATGGATGAACCTGGATACTGAGTGCACTGTGCTTTGAGGTCCCCCTGTCTGTGTCTGACAGACTACCTTCAAAAGCCTCAGCAACCTCACCCTACCTAAAGCGCAAGCCCAAAGGTTTTGGGAGGGGTGGCTGTTGGTTGCAAACAGGGATATGCGAGTTTGCTAGTCCTTTTCTGCATGGTGAAAAGCAAGACTGCTTTTGCCAGTCTTTCTTCCTTGGAGTTTCTATTTTTAAATATTATATGCATTAGAAAATTGCATATTTCAGATTATAAAGAAAGTTTCCTGGGAACCACAGCCTTGTTATCTGTTCCACAATGGGCTCACTCATAAAATAAGCTTGAAATATACCTTATTTCTCTTCAGGTTTTGGAGGATAAAAGCAGTTCATTCCATTAGCCATCAGTCAGGGACAGAATAGCTCGCAGATCTGAAAGTGCTGAATCCAGGTATCATTATTTATGGTTGGGAGGCAGCATGATTTGGTGAAATATGCTGCTTTCCACAAGAGTTACGTAGGAATTACAACTTCAATGCTGCTTTGTAATCTTGGATAAGCCACCTAAACATTTTGTGACTTGGCTTTCCCTTTTATAAAAAGCATATAATGGGTCTTACCCTAAGAAAATATGTTGTCATTGTAAAGCACTTGGAGGCAGTGACAGGGCCTCTTTACAACACTGACAGTAGCAGCGATCTTTAAGGACAGCTGAGAGAGGCACTTCGGGCTCTGCCAGGAGCGTGGAAACAAGTCTGTCGAGCAGCAGGCACAGCTACGAAAGCTTGGTGGTGCCAGAGAGCCCGTGCAGCCACTGGGCTGCTCAGGATAACTTCTGCTGCCCCTGCAGTACCGAAAGGCCAACGAGGTGTTGTGGCTGACATTAAGGAAAGGAAAGTTCTCTTGTAAGGACTGAGATCATTAGTACAGATATAAAGGGGGATACCTGTGGCACATTGATTTATTTAGTCTTTTAATTACACTAAAATAGGTGTAGCCAGTAACATGTTTGCAGTAGAGTAAACTTTCACACCACCAGATTAATGAATGAGCCCCTCTGCACCCTCTGAAATCATCTGAGTTCCTCCCTTGTATATAGATTGAAATTGCAGCAGCAGCCATAGCACAAGTGTGCCAGTACCTAGAGAACAGTCCAGTGCAGACCCATCAGTCAGTGTCCTATTGATTATACTAACAAAAGTGGAGGAGTAGTGAGTCAGTGCTAAGATGTTGCCCTGATTATATATTTGCACATTCTTCTAGAGTTAATGTAATTTCAATTATATCCTCTATAATTAAATATTATTAATAACCATGTGTTTTATTCAATTAAAGATGATCTGGAAGCATCAGTCATCTTTTTGCATCCAGTACAATGTAAAATTTCATTACACTGCAACACTCCAGAGTGCAGAGGCAGCAATAGCTATGTTTCAGGTGCCCTTCTTAATCATTCAGATCTGAGAAAAGAAGGTAGCTTTGAACTGCTTGGGGGACAGTGCGATTGGCATCAGAGGCACAACTCCTGTTAAATCTCTGGCACTGTGGTCAGTGAGAAATTCAGGCTGATCAATGCCACCCAAACATAGCTGTCAACAATTAACCAAATCCATGACAGAAAGGGACTGTTGTCTCATACCACAAAGTGCCTCTTGTTAAAAGCAATGCTGTGTTCCTGAGTGGACAACTCATGGGTTAAGAAATAAGATGGTATCCATTTTTAGGATGTTAGAATGCAATTTTTTGCAAAACTTGTGGGCTGTGTATTTGGTTATTTTACAATAGCAGTGTCAAGTGTTATGCTTTTTATGATTGTTGTGTAACACTAGAAAAAGTACATAGCTGACAGGTACATTTATATTTTGCTAATTATGCCTTCTACTGTGATCCAACAAACGTTTATCTTGCCCTATATCAATACTTGGTTTGTATATTTATCTTTGTATTCATCATAAAACTACTCTTGCCATGCAGAACTACATATAACCACTTTTTCCTGCCTCTCCATCTATAAATACATTATGGAGTGCAATATCGGCAGGGCTCTATGAAGAGGGTTCAGGAATTTCAGATACCTACTCTTACCTCTGCTGCTGTAACTCTTATGGACCTGATCCAAACCCACATGAAGTTTTTGGAAAGGCTTCCATTTATTTCAGTGGTCTTTGCATAAAGTCCCAAGAAACATTTGCTAATTTTTGTAGGGGAGAATTGTCAAATCACGGGATCCACTTTGGTCATTTAGGGACTGATCCTTAGAAAGGTGGTCTCCAAAATTTTTGGATCGTGTGCCCCTGTCAGCAAAAAAATTTTGAGCATGTACTCCCAGTATATGTATAATCATTTATTTATGAATTATATACATGTGCTAATAAATTATGTACATTATAAAACTTATACAAAATAGAAATAAGAGAAATAAGCCGAAGATGAAATAGATGAAGTAACATTTTTTTTTTAAACATTTATTAATGGCACACAAAAACTATTTCTTCCTGCATCCTCATAGGTGGTCTTGTGTGCATCCTACTTTGGAGATCACAGTCTTACAGGGCCCATTCATTGGCAATGGCGACTTTACATCATATACCACCCGGAAGTAGCTGAAATACAACTATCTGTGCATGCATTGCAGCTTGGGAACCACTCATTTGCACTATTGACAAGTTTGAACACTTTACAAGCTTGTCAATGGCATAAATTGAGTTGGAGCAGGAATTTATTTATTTGTATGAACAAATGCAATAATAGTGAAATTTAAGATTTCCTAAGTTTATCAGATAAGTATAGAGTTAAGAATATATCAAAATTCTTAATTGACCCAGTATTTTTCCTAATTTTTTTTTAGTAGTGCTTTCTTTTCTTATTAGTCAAAGTGGTTTGAAGTGGTCCTGGCTTCTCCAGAAGCTCTCATAAATTATTCTAAACAATACATGTCTTTATTGTTTTATACTGGGTTAGCATGAGAAACTTAGTTCCAACTATGCAGTTTGAATTGTTGTCATCTCTAGTTTCTGTTGATGCCACAGCAGAAAGGGGGGAAATTCCCAAGTTTCTGACAATTAACAGCCAATTTCAAAATACCATTGCTATTTATAGAATGTTCAGATTAAGACAAGAATCTTTGTCCTGGAGTTTGAGAGGCACTTGAAGTGTACCCTGAAGCACAAAAGAAATGGATATACTTTTATAAGGAATCGCTGCTTCGGAAATAGGAATGCTTTGCAAAAGCTTATTGATATTTGGTTGATTATTTCTCTGTCTGTCTTAGTTTGTCTGCACTGGGGAATATTTCACTATCACCAGTCTACATGTAGCACTACCAGAGCCTCAGCTGTAGATGAGCCACTTATGCCCTTACCAACAGGTAAGAACCTTTTTCAGAGAAGATTTGGATGACACAATAATATGAATGACAGCATCTGCTGGTACATCAGAAGTACTGTAGCCTGAGCTAAGCCGGCAGGCAAGCTCGAAGTACTTCTCTTCAGACATTGATTTCTTTCTTTTGTGACAGTAGCCACTACGAAAAACCTTGTCACATGGGAAGACAGGGTTAATGTACTCTGATACTGTATGTATTTCATGTGAATAGAAACACTTGTACCGAAGCTGCACGAAAATCTAAGGATTCCCGGCCAACTGATTAAGGGAGTATGGGAGAGTCAGTGGAGCATGGCCAGGCCTGTGGCTGTCCTTGCTGCCCACCTGCAGCTTGCTGTCTTCTCCTGACCAACTTCTCTGGTGCATCAGAACTTGTGTTTTAGCCAAAATACCACCAGGACAATTGTGTGAGATGGATATTCTCAGCTATCTGCCTTTCCTCTCTGGTCGTGTTTTCTAATGAAGAAAATAAATTTATGCTTGTATATCTGCCTGACCAAACAGGAAGGGTGTTTGCCATACCACCAAGTTACATGCAAATAGAGTGATGTACCTCTACAAACCTATCTACACTTTCCATATAAAATAATTGTTTCTGAGTTGTCCACTGTCACTTAGGAGCAGGATCTTAGGTTTACAGCGCATCATAAATGAAAGTATCAGCTCACTGCTGAATAACAAATGAAAATCAAATAGAAGGCAAATTACACATGAGGAATTGTTAGAAAAGGAAGTGTCATGGGTGAAGCTGATGTAATGCAAGTGGGGAATGCAAAACAATTCCTGAACAAGGACTACGGTCCTTGTTACGTTACCAGTACATTGCAGGCACACAGCCAGTGACTTCCCAAGGCAGCAGGCAGCCAGCCTGGGGTCTGCCTGTGCTGGCTGCTCATGGTATGCCTCTTTTCTTCCCACCCACGGCTTATGCTGGCTTCCTGGCTGCCAGCTCTCACCTTGGCTTCTCCCAGGAACCCAACCATGGTGTCCCATTGTGCCTCCTCCTGACAAAGACCCCTAAGAACCAGGAGAAACAGCCAATGGTGGCAGCCGTCAAGACATTTTGGTTTGGAAAAGGGATGGTAGAGAGGGGATGTATTAGCTGTCTATAAAGCCATGACTGGTGTGAGGAGAGAATAAGGGTTGATTGTTCACTGTTTCAGTACATGAGCTAGTATCAAAGAAGGGCTGCATGTGGCAATTCAGAGCATAGAAGAAGTGACAATTCTTCATGCGATACTTAGCCAAGCTCTGTGGTGCTGTTTGGCACAGGTTTGGTGGGTGATGAAAGCCCAGAGGAGTGAGGACATGGTTGTTAAACAGTCAGTAACCACCATCAGTCTCTGGCAGCACGCATGCCAATAACAAGGATCAGTTAGCTCTGCTTTCTAGGCCACTGCTGGAGTCAAGGCACTGGATGAGATGGCCCCTGGTCTGGCCTAGTAGAGCTGTCTGGTGTACCTGCCATTTACCTCTGATGTGCTGCTACTTCTGGAACGGAGCTTTGTAGCTGTACAGACACCTGGAGCTCAACCTGGTAGTATACCTGGATGAATACAAGCTTTGGTCATTGATAGTAGAGAATACAGCTAAAGAAACATGTTCAGTAGTATTGCTGGCTAACAGCTTTTAGCACATTTTATATTTCATGTTTCCAAAGACGCCACTTCTTGGAGTTACAGGAGAATGCAGAAATATCCATTTCCTTGCAGAGGTTCAGGTTACACAAGCTCTTGGGTCTGTAAGCTGTCTGAGAGGTCAAATCAAGTCAAATGCTTGTGTGGCTTATCTTGTATTAAATATTGCAGTAGTCATCTTATCTATGTGAGAAAGGTGAAGGGTTCCGTGACCCCAAGACTTGAATGTGTGGTGCCGGGGAGTCAGGGAATTTTTCAAATTTGCTGTATTATGCTTATCCTCTTAGAGTCAAATGTCTCTTAAAAGGCTGTGTTAAAGATTGCTACACAGTTAAACAGGTACAGTTAAAGAAAAAATCACTCTGATTGTATTAATTTGTAAGCTTTGCTTATGCTCTGATCCTGCGAAGCACCAAGCACCTCAAGTAAAAGGGATTTTAACTTCTGTTGGATTCAGTGGGATTTCTTGTACTATATGCTCAGTCGCAAGTCAGAAGGGAGAGAGCTTGTACAGGGTTCAGAAACATCTTTGGAGTTCACTCATGGCAACACTCACAACCTTATTGCAAGGTCATGATTGTTAAGGGCTTCTACAACTCTCAGCTCCCGTAGCTGTGGTAATGTGAGGGTATTTGCTATCATTATACAAACAAATAAATGCCTAACCTCTGTGACTGAGAAGAATGTCAAAACATTGAATGCATTTATCTCAACACCAGCAGACAAGCCAGGAGACTGAAATATCACTGGTCTCAAAAGTACAGTAATTCTTTAAACAAGTTTGTGGTATTTTTAATGTGTTTAGGTTTAGCAATCTTGGTATTCTCAGGCTTATTTCCTGTCTTCCCATTGTGCTTCTTATTTTAAGTTTTGGACAACAAGATTCTTACCTCTGTTTGCACATGGGGATAAGCTAATCCTCTAAAAAATTCTGAGACCAAGACTGCTTGTCTTTGTATAGTTTTTGGTGGGTAGGCTGCAGGGTCACTACTGGCTCTTCTGGAGGTGATACTAGTGCTCGCTGTGAAAGGGCTTTCCTCCACTGAACAAGCCCTGCTATGTGTTAGAGTATGTTGATGTTTTCTCTGTGTCTTCTGATACATTCAAAATCATTTCACAAGCTGTTCCCACAAACAGTGTGATCTGGTTAATACAAGCAGCAGCACCTCCTTTGTGAGCCCTGAGTCTTATCCAGGTTCTTCATAATCTTAAATGATTAGCAGTATTTTTGTTCAAAGCCCTTGGCTTTGGCTCTTTGGTTCTTTTTGGACAGAAATACTCTAATTCTTTAATTTTTTTCTGAGCAGCTCCTCTAAATAACACTAATATACACGCAGAAAACCTCCCAATGCTTTTCTGATTGCCTGCCTGGATTATGTAATCTCATATCTGAAGAATGTAATTTATTACCAATATCTGAGGTGGATTGCTGCAGCTTCCCCAGTTTATTAATAGCTGTATCCATTATTTTCTAAAGAAGAATCTCCTGTGCCTTTCTTGCGATATAAGCATTACTGCTAACTGGGTAGCTGGCTGGGAAGGATGATAGTGTCCCCTGCTATTATAAATCTAGTGAGCTCACCTTTCAATGTCTGTCTTTATTCTTCCCTTTGGGCATTGTTCCAGTCACTTTTTGGCCTTTTTATTTTAAAGAAAAATCCTGTCCATATGGCCAAAGGAGATACTATAGTTGCCCTCAGATTCAGTTAATATGTGCTATGTATTTTGGAACCAGACTGCCATTGTACAGGAGGAAAAAAAAGAGGACTGTCTTCAGCAAAAAGCTAAATTAGTAGCCCACATGCATCAAACAGGAATAAAAGCCCATGCTAGAGGATACAGTAGTTCTAAATATGCATGCCCTGATTCACATAGGCAGCCAAACTCTTTCAAACAGAAACATAATTTGACCTATGAAGTAATTAATGCCATGATTATGGGGAGGGAAGACACGACAGTTCAGGCTGCAGCCGGACTGCTTTCCATTAATAGAAAGCTTTATTATCCCCTCCCCTAACAAACATACTTATCTCAGTTTTTTAAATTATGTTGGCTACAATATTTCTGTCTGCACTGAAAGCAGAGCAGATTGTTTCTGCAAAATTTCAGTAAATTTAGTGTGAGATTTTCTACTTATTCTGTTTCCTCCATTACTTGAAAAGGGTAGCTCACTGCTCCTGCAGTCCTGCCAAATAAATCCCTTTAACCAGATTTTTGAGGAAGATAGATTGGCTTCAATTAAAACATATTGATTGCTTTTATAATAGTAGTAGGTAGTTCTGAGACCAATCTCCCACACTCCAATATCAATGGAATTTTTCTGCTGGATTTAGCAGGAAGAGGAATACCAGCACACGATATTTAGCTGAAATCTAGGGAGATCATGATAGGGCTTTTTCGTACAACCTGCCATTAAACTGTGGCACTCACTGCTACAGTATTTTGTGAAACTCACTTTTTTTTTAACATTGAGAATGTAATCAGACAACTTCATGAGAAAAATCCCGGAATCATAGATCACTAGAAACTATAGGACTATACTGAGTATGTATCACTCTATGTTCGTCCCTTCTTACTTCCTTCCTAAGGCATATCCTGTTGGCTTCTGCTGGAGGAAGGGTGCCTGGTAGCATGGACCTTTTATTTGATCAATATGGCCAGTCCTAGTTGTGTCAACAAAAATTCACTTTGACTTAAAGGAAAAAAAAAAAATCTTGTAGAACTGTAGCCACAGCTTTTAAATCAATCACACTAGAAATTTATCCTTTCTTTTCAGTTTGATATGCAGAACAGCTTGTTATTCTTCATATCTATGATCCCTTCTGACAATTGTAAGGAGAAGGAACATATTCATATCTTCAGCTTCTGGGGTAAAATATATCAACAAGTAAAATGTGATCTAAAGCTTTTGCATTATTTGAGGGGATAGATTGTCAGATTAAGGGCTTCAGGATTGCTGGTTTATTCTTTTTCCTAAGCACTTCATGTGTCTTTGTATTCCTGAATATTACACCACTACTGATTGAAATGTAAGACATGCATAAAGGGCAAGGGTACTGATTTTTTTAAGAAACAACAGCTATTTTTATCAGTAGGTGTGTCTTCATTTATACAAAACAAGTGAAAAAAGTAGGCTTTGTTCTTCTGGGTTTGAGCTCTTGAAAAAAAAGTAGAAAAAACAAGTTTTAAAAATACCTTTGAAAATGAAAGAGACCTTTAGGATATAATTGATGGCCATTCTCTTCCAAAATGCTCCTGAGGTACAGGGCTAGGCCCAGAACTCATGCCTTGATTCTTCCACTGAAATTCTCCATCCTCCGCAAGCCTTATGAGGACTGTGTTCATACCAATTCCAAAAGGTCAGACCCATTCTGTTATCCCAGTTTTCCAGTGAGGTAAGTGAACATCTTGCCAAGGGTCACTAGCGAAGCCTGCTGCAGTGCCAGGAACAGAAAACTAGTATCACAAGTTACGTCTACATCCTTGATAGAGCCTCATTTGTAAACAGCCCCTATCTCTCCACTTAGGACAGCTATAAAATCAAGTTAATAATGTTTATACTTAGTTTTGGAAGGAGCTTTGAGAGTTAGAAATAAATGCTTGCTCTGCAAATACAAAGATTTATTTTTCACATGGAGTAATTGCAAGTGAGTAAAATGGGAAGATGGTCAAAAACATTTAGAGGACTTAAGATCACAAATTACCACCAATGACACTTGTTTTCCTGATATTTTAGATGCTTTTGCATATCCTCTAGGGAGGCTAATCTACATCCAAGAAAAAGTTTGGCATTATGTTGCCTAACTTTTTGATGCCTGGCCCCTGATGTGCAGTTCAAAACCTTATGTTAGGTGCAGCATTTTTGGCTGTATGAATATTGAATACCTTTTGCCAACAGGAGAGCAATGGAGTTGCACTGAGATGGAGGCAATGTCCCTCTGCTAGGTGGAAATTAATTTTTCAAAGGAGCAAGGTCTCTACTCTTACACAGATTTCACTGGGATTTAAAAATACTTTTCATTTCAGGCAGCTACTTCCTCATTTAGGGGAGATTTAGTCCCAGGTATCTCAGATACAAGAGAGTTTACTTCCTTGCAAAACCCCATTTTATAATAAAGCCCATATAATAAATTCTGGCTGTGGCCTTAAATTAAAAAAGGAGAATTTATTGCTAGAGTTTATGACTACTTTCCTTGATGATGTCCGAAGCATAAACTGGACATCTTCAAGCCCTGATTGAGCAGATATGAGCAAGAAGGTTGGCTGTCAGCCAGCAAAGCTGACCACAGAAAGAGAAAAGATGCATTGCAGCTTGGCCAGCCAGTGCCATCCTGACTGCAGGCCATTCAACAAAAGACGTGGGAGGACAGAGTCATGATTTGGAAGAAGCTGAGGCACTGAAACTCAACAGCTCAGGACCACCCTTGCTTTAAATACCAGCCTCTGAGAACAAACAAGCCCAGCTAGACACAAAATCAATCTGTAGTTATAATCCATGATGTTCCCAAAGGTTTTTAAGCCCAATATAATAGTGGGGTCCAAGAGCTGTTTCTGAGAATGTAATGCTTTAACACAGGGGTCCAGTCTCAGTACCCTGGAAGCAAAGCACTGGTTTATTGAATAGTTAATCCGTCTTTTCTCTTTGTCTCTGATGCCCATAGGTCCTGCTCATTTGAACTGTTGTATCGTTTCTCCATTATGTAATAGCCTAGAGGTCACACATGTTCCTCTACTTTGAATAATACATCTCTATGAAGCCTTAGTATCTGTTTGAAAATTTATTTCTTTCTTTTTAATATTTTATCAATTTTGTCCTAAATGGATGACCTTAACTGGTTGCAGTTCATTTCATTTCTTCTCTGCTTAAATATTTTAAAGGTTTCAAAGTACAAACATCATTCATGCAGTGTGTAACAAAAATGCTCAGCTTGAGCTGTGGATTATTTAATTGTAATTGTCAAGCTATTATTAAAATTGATTCTTTTTTATTTTTGGCCATTTCTTCCCCCTACTCTATCTCCCCATTTCTAACTTTGTCACATCCTTTATGTTTGTATTTCGATACACTTCCCAGTGGTTATAGAAGAGCTATACAATGCTTTAGTATCGGTACTTGTGACCAACAGACAGTTGAGAGCCAAAATCGCTATGCAATGGGGATAGGCGTCGCATTCAGAAAATACCTCAGTACAATAACTGGTTTGGTAATTAACAGAGTATCTAGTGTTAGCTGGAAGCTGACAAGAGCCTTTTGTCTTTTATTTGAAGAAAGAATAATCAAAGTTGTATTTTATAATCTGGTACCATCTTGGTGCTGTGACCATGATGGATTTCATTAAGCTGGAAAAAGGTTGTATTTGAATGGTAAATCATCACAACATATACATGTGCAACAGGAAATAAAAGCAGTTAACAAGTACCTGGCAGTCTTAGCTGTCAAGTGGTTTGTGCTGTTAGAGGTGTCATTTTGGGCAGAAAAGGTTCTTTGGAAGAGTAGTAGTCCTGTCCCTTCTCTAGCCTTTTTAAGCAATTAAATTCTATCTTCATAAATTTCAGTATCAGTTGTCTACGGCATTTGTGCTTCCTGTCCTGAGCAGCATAGTGTCACTACAGGCAGCCTCACACTGACAGGTGCAGAGTTCCTGGTCTTACTGACCCTTCTGATATATAAAACAGTTTGGGTTATATAGAAATGAAAGGTAGTAAAAGCTAGTACGCACCATTTAAATTCATGATTGCCACTCTGCACTTACACTGTGAAAAAGCAAACCTAAGATATGTGCACTTCACACTGTGGCATTTTTATTAAAAATAGGAATAATAACACTCTGAAGGAATTTGACTCCTTCAGTGCTTTTAAAAGAACTGTTGCTGTTCTGTGCTTGCAAAACTATAAAAATGAGTATACAGTCCATTTTTTTTACATAGAAAAGATGGGTCTGTGTTTGTGCTGATTTTTACCTTTCTCATTTTCTTCTATCTTTTGTTCAGCACTAGCCTTGCACAAGTCTACTATATTAGCAGTCTACTATATCAGAGTAAGATGTGGATTCGTGTTTCATTTCTGACATCTGTGTCTCATGTTACAGTGTCATAACCTGTGCTCTGGTTTGGCTGAGCACATCAGAAAAACACATTAAATCACCCTCTTTTCCGCTAAGTCCCTAACTTCCTTATTGAGGAAAGCACAAAGGAAGTAGCGCCACTACTCTTGCACTCACTGTACCATTTTGTGTCACCTTGTGTCATGTCACAACAGGTGTCGTTCGGGTCCCTAAAAGCAGGTATTTCTGTGTCTGGAGACAAAAGGGAACATCTTGTTTTCAAGTGTGAGTCTTGGGCTGTGCACACAGGTGAAAATGAGTTTAAATGAGTGAAAGTATATACAGGATGCCTCTTCTTTGTTTCTGGGGTGTTCTGTATCCTCATCATCAGCTATTTAGTCCTCTAAGGTGTTTTATAGTAATCCTGTTTTTCCCAAAACCATAGGTGTGTTAAAACCAGAGTAAATGCTTTCAACAGCTCTTTAAAGGGCACTTGAAACACTTCTTGCTTTTTTTTCCCCCTGTATAAATAGCTCTTCTCTTTTTCTGAAAAGTTACTGAAGGTAACCAGCATTGCTTCTGTAACTACAGGGGTCGTCTTATTTAGGTGCTGTGGCAGGTTAAGCTATCATGACTCAACAGGGAGTATGTTAATATAATCCTTCAGAAAGATTTCACAAACACATCCTCCACATACCTAATTATATAATTTAAAAGTATAAGCATTGAAAATCCTTCTAAATACATATTTAAATCCTAAGGGATCTCACGCTGAAGTATAACACTAGGTAGAAAGCTCAGAAATTAATCATTACTAGTGCCTGATATGGCCTGATACATTACAACAATTATGAACGTTTTGTCTTTATTAACTAAGTATCAGTAATGGTACTGTGAGTAGTGCACCTTGTACTTAAATTTAAACAGCTTTAATATACTTGTAAACTGTATTTCTGGCTAGTAGATTAGCCAGACAAAACACAAGGGGAAAAAAAGGAGGGTGTGCAAGGCAAAAACCAGGAACCAGGGAAGAGATACAAAAGGTACTGAGGCAGTTCAGTGTGAATCCAGTATCTGCTGTTCAGCAGTAGCCAGGCACAGATACCCAAAAGACCATAAAGGAACCGTGGCATATTTCCAGTAGATTTCCCTGGGAAATATGTCACTTTGCCCAAAGTGAACACGCACTGCTGCTCTTTACCTCAACAGGGTAAACATGCTCATGAGCAGCAGTATTTTTCTGTGAATATAGCTGCTCTCTTAACTTTGGACAAAGACTTGAATTTTGGGAACTAAAGGTTATGAATTCAAATCCCAGTTTCCAGTTGCAGATGTGTGTGTACCTTTTGCTGGAAACAATGCTGTCTGTATGTATACAACCATGGATCATTGCAGCAGCACAAGTCAATTAGCCTTTGTGACACTCCATTGTCCTGTGAAATAATTTTATGAATACTTCAGGGGATGTTGTCAGAAGGACAGCACTGAAAACTACAGGACACAAAAGGCTAGAAAAATAACCACCTTTGC
Organism: Forpus xanthops; assembly: GCA_032466535.1. NCBI lineage: Eukaryota > Metazoa > Chordata > Aves > Psittaciformes > Psittacidae > Forpus > Forpus xanthops. Next base: position 29,117 of record JASSUY010027821.1, on the reverse strand, counting down.
CACAGGTTTCCAAACACTTCTGTGTTTACAAACACCTGAACTTCTCTGTATTTCTTTGGTCTCTCTTGGGAGATACAAAGGATAACAATTAACCTTTACTTACTACGAATCACAAAAAGCAACAGGACAGTCTCTGAGGTGGCCATTTGAGTTTTCCACTGGTGTGTGCAATGATAGACATGTCATGGATGTCAAGATAGGTAGACTTGAGCTTGCTAATTACAATGTATTTTTATAGGCCCATTTTGCTTTTAAAGGCAACATACATGGTAGTTCTCAGCTTTGATTCACAATGTAGGAATCAGATGTGTAAGATAAAACTCCAGTAATTCTTCAGTAGTTCCATTTCACTGGAGGCTATTCTGTGAAATAAGAAAAGCCTGCAAGTGATTGTTCTCTTTTCACCAATTTTTTTTTTTTTTACATTTTTTATTTCTATCAACTCCTAGAAAATCTAAATTAATTTCTTCAGAAATATTGAAATTTTGTAATCTTTGGTTTCTGGTTGGTGCTTAATTTATAGTTGTTTAATTTGCCAGCTTCAAATGAAATTGGCCTTTTCTCTCTGTGTTTTGTTTGCTTTGGGGTTTTTTGCCTTTTGGAAAAGAAAAGGTGTGCATGAGGAAAACTTTTTATCTTCTTTTTATATGACTTGAAAGTTGAAAAAATAACAGGTTGTTAGTTTCTAGTGTTAAAATTTGTGGGTTGAGTTTCTCTCTAATGAAAGCATGAGAGTTTTTTTAACTTCAGTGTTTTGTTTGTTTGGATTTTTTTTTAGCTTCCCCCCCCCCCCCCCCGGAAAAATATGAAAAAGCTACTTTTCTGTATAAAAAAAAGTGCAAGTAAAAGAAAGTATCACTTTTTTTCTTCAATTATCCCTCCTACCCAATTTTGACATATAAAAGGAACTTTTCATTTTGCTGAAAGTATACAAGAAATTATAGTAATTTTTCTTCTACTCCATCAACTGTGCTTTTCTTCCCTTTTCAATGTTTGTCACAGAAGACTCTATATGTGATATTGCACAGGGTTAGGGGGTGAAATTAATGTAGAGATTAAGTGCTAGACATGTAGGAGGCTTCGTTGGGGGACAACAGATGAGAGTAGAAATAGAAGAAAAGAAAATCATTGAGGGGAAGAACTAAAGTTCTAATTGTTTGACATGTCTTGCAAAGTAATTGAGACAAAAAATGTAGGATTAAAATTATTTGAAAATTTATGCTAAATATGAAAGAGCTTTGGCCTGGCTATTGCTTACTGTCTTGACAGCATATTCTTTGATCAGTTTAATTTCTTGACATTGCTGAAGCAGAATGTGATGACCCACATTTCTAATACCTTTATTACTTTTCACAGGGAAATATTACTACTGCCTCTTCAGCTTTTTAAATTTTACTTAACCAAAGGCAAACTACAGGTCTTGTTTGCTGCACATATGCCACAGACTAACCATGAATTAAAACCAAGTCATTCTCATTAAACGCCTGATATTGTACAAGTTTTGATAATGGTTTATACACAGGGACAAGCAAGGTAATTATTCTACTTGACAGTCCTTTGCAAGCCTCATTTGCAAGGTTTAGTTCAGTTGTGGGCATCAGGTTTGAAAATTACTTCAGTGTGTTGGAAAGAGTTTAGCTGACAGCAACAAGAATACCAAAAAGTTGAAAAATCAGACTGTCATGGGTTTGTGAAGAATTGAGAAATTTTGGCATGGTCTGGCTAGAAAAAACAAAGATGAAGGGAGACAGTATAATAATTCAAAAAATAACTAAAAAGAGATGTGATAGGGAAAAGAGAGCTCAGTCTTCCTAGTGAAAAATAGGACAAATCTAGTCTAAACTGTAGATTTAGATGAAATGTAGCTGGTGTGTTACAGCTAGCTCTAAGGATTGTGCCAGAGAAAACCAGGTAGCAGGTTGGATGTTGTGGTGAGGACTTTGTGGTGGCAGACAGCCACACCAGGAAGTCCACTTCAAGGGCAGAACAACACTCATGCAAATGGGTTTTGGGCTGGTACCCCGAAGTTGTCCCTAGACAGCAAAATCTGGTTATCTAGTTTTCCTTCTGAATCCACAGGAGACAGAGGCAGGGCTGGCAGGTATATTTTGACTCTGGCCCCGTTTTATTTCTCTAGAACTAGAAGACATTGTCAAGAGAGTGGAAATGGGTGCTTTAGGTATGGGCAAGGTGAGATTTGGTATCTCTCTAGTAAGAAGAGTTTAGAAGTAATGCAAGCAAGCGCTCTTTGTAGAAGAATAAAAGTAACCTGCTAATAATCCTGTGTCACAATATTGATTCGGTTCTTATATTCTCAGTGCTTTGAAGCTGCTGTGGTCTGTTGGTTCATTAAGTTACATTTATAGGTTGTCCCTAAACACTGGCTTTTACATAGTCTGCATTTTAACACTCTTTAAGTGCATATCAATATATTCTGTTCTCTGTGCAAGCCACAGTCAAAGCAATCCCGTTTTTGCAATGGGTAATGAGGTACCAGAATAGTAAAATAAACAGAAGGAATTACATAGTGTCAGGAAGCTTGACCAAAGAAGCGTCACCTTCACAGAAGCAGCAACTGAGAAATGACCTTTCACTTTATTACAGTGTGCCACATTTGGCTGGATTTAGAAAAGAACCTACAATTACTGATTATCTAAAAGTGTATACTCTTATTCATGATGAAGCTGAATAAAGTTGGGTCTTATATCATAGAAGCATATGTTATGAAAGATATGACAAGTACCATGACTGAAGTTACAGTTGAATTATGCAATTAGATTTTTTTAACTATATATATTATCAAGGATTTTTCATTAGAGAGGTAAGGATGTCAGGGTTCTGGTGATCTCTTGTGCCACTGGGAAAGATGTAGAGAGGCTTCCAAAAGGCAATACAGTTCCTGTTTAATCTTTAAATAAGAAAAAAGGTCAAGGAACCATTGCTGCTGTATTTTTTTCTCTCAAGTCTTCACCAAGGAGACATCCCTTTTTAGTGTGCATTGCCTTAAATTTATACATTCTACTAAAATACAAATAACTGAAACATTACATACCTTAGAATGAACTTTACACTGTACTTATAGCAGAACTTACAAAGTGTAGTATATGCATGTATATGAATCCTCAAAATTATGTAACTAGCCTCTTGAGGTTTCTAACTTTAATTAACTTGGTTTCTGGTCCAAAATAAAAAGGAGAAGATAAAGTCCTCCAAGAGATAACTAAGATTTCTGTAAAGATGTTGTATTCACATGGATATTCACTGTTTATGCCAAAGAGAGAAGTGAGAGGAAGAGAACAGAAGAGAAGAGAAAAAAGAAAAAGATGGCAATTTGTAACATAGACTTATTTAAAAATTAAATTGATAATTAAAGCTAAGTAAATGAAGGTAAGTATGCAGAAAACAGCTCACAACAGGTAGGGAAAAAACTAAGATGATTGCAAGCACTTGGTATAATTACAGGGTTTTCCTCTCTCCTTGAAGTCTACTAAGTTATGCTGCAACTTTGGCTAGAAACCTAATTGCTCCTTAACATTTTTATTTCCCTTCCAAACTGGAGTGACCCTTTTAGAGCAGGTGCAGCCCAGTTCTTCAAATGGCAGATTGCTTAACAGCAGCCATACCAGAGCTGTTCTTGTATCACCAGCTTGGTCTGGCTCATTTCAATAGATACAGCAATACAACCTTACCCTCCTTCAGCTGCCACTTCTGCAACAAGCAGAAAGGTATATTAAAAGCATGTTCAATTAGATCCTGGAATTAAGCCTTCAGGATTTAGGAAGTGCCAGTACCAATGCTGTAATACAACCTTATCTCAGTCCCTTGGGCATGTATGCCTTCTGATAATCTTCAATTGTATGACTGTTATTTTTTTACAGTATGATGCAACAAAAGAACACCACTATTTCCATAGGCGCCCGTAGAAGCTCAAGTTCAACTCTGGGCAGTGGTCAGCAGTGTACCAAAGTGCACGCAGTTACTCTTGCCCATCTTTAACAACCTTAATCTCCTGCTTGTTTCACCCTCTGTAAGTTGTTCCTGTCACAGTCTTGTCATTTTTCCATTCGTGGCCTCCTTTCTTGTTCTTTTTGCTTATCCTTAACTCCAGAGGCTTCTTATCTTTATTTCAGTCTCCTTGTCAAACCAGACCTAGTTTGTCTTCTGGATCGTATTTCAGAGTCTGCCCTGACATCCGCTCACTTGATTTTCACACACAGGCATGTTTCTCCCATTCCATTCCCCATCTTTCTTTGGATGTATTTTTTAGTTCTGTGTTTTAATTAGATGTATTTCTCTTCCCTGCTGCATGGATTCCTACAAGTTCATTGATGTAACCAGGATGCTGTTTTCATTCTTGGTATCTAGCAAGCTGAGAGTGGCTATTACCAATAATGTCTTTTTGAGGTGCCATAAGTGTTGTGGCTGCACTGTAATCATTAGGAGTTGCCCAGTCAGCCCACCAAGTTAAAGCATGCTGTGAAGTTGCAATTTTCTGAGGCTTCAGATGTTTAAATTCTAATAGTTCTCCCTTGCAAATAATGATTTTCTCTCAAGAGCCTCAGGATACAGAATATTTCAAAACAAAATTCTCATTTTGTAATATATTTTTTGCAAGCCTCCTTCTCATACCTGAACAAGGTAGTCGCCTGACATGGAAAATTTCAGCTAAATCACTTAATATTTGAACAAGTTACAAGAAGCTGAATATAAAACAATAGAGCAGAAAGCAATGAAAACATGCCATTCTGGACTTAGTCTTGAATATACACAGTATTTCATTCAGGAAATAATAGTGGGATAGCTGCAGCCATAATGTAATCAGACTTAAAATTGTAATGGGAGGGAGCAAACTAAATAAATTCAGTACATAGATTTTCAGTTTAAGGACAGAGAACTACATAAAAATAAGGCACATTCTCCCAAAGGAAAAAAAAAAGCTCTTATAAGGAGCTGTCTGAAAAGCAGGAAGCCTAAAAGCACCTTAAAGGCTGTTAAAAAGTTATTGTGTTAGAAGCCTAGATAAAAATCGTGCTACAAGTCAAAACAAAGCCAAAACAGTCAAAAAATTGTATGGTTGAACATGAAAATGATGTTGTCCATCAAAAAAAAAAAGGAAGGCTTTTAAGAACTGGAAAGCTTGCTCAAATGAAAAAAGGAAAGCCCATAAAAATGGCAGGTCAATTTCAAACAAGAAATTAAAAGTGCTAGAAAGAATTTGAAGGGTGCCTTGCAAATAGTGCTGAAGAAAATAGAGAATTCTGTAAATACACCAAGAAACAGGAAGCTAACTGGGGATTAGGGGGACGACACAATGGCCAAAGTGTAGAAGGGGCTGTAGCGGGATGTAGTGGCATGAAGGATGCTCAATGAACATTTAGAGTTGTTTTTCCATAGCGGAAGCTGATTCCCAATTCTGATGTACTCTTTGTAGCATATAAGTCAGAAAAATAGATCAGTTGGAAAAAAATACACAGGATATATTGGTCCAAATAGAAAAGTCAGATGTCAGTAAGTCACCAGGACTGGATAGCATCCACCCAAGATTCCTGAAGGAACTCAAATATGAAATTGAAGAACTGCTGGCTGTGATGTGTAATATTATAACAAAAAGCCATTATGTTGGAGGGTGAATACATGACCATCTACAGAATTGAAAACTTCCATATACCAAAAAGTCTCTGGATGGGATTTGGAACTACAGTCCAGTGATCCTAGCATAGTGGTAGAGTACCATTTCTAATAATAGTAGTAAGGAATAAGATTTGTGAGAAGATGGATAAACTTGGCTGTTGAAAGAGTGTTGGTTTGGCTTCTGTAATGAGAAATCCTGCCTCATTAAGTTGAAGTTCTTTGATGCTGAAAATAAGAATATGGATAAATGGGGTCCATTGGACAAGATATATTTGGATTTTCAAAATGCCTTCAAGAAGGTTCCAAAGAATTAGAGTTAGAATTGCATAGTTCCAGATGGAAAGTGACATGCATCATCTCAGTTTATGAAAGTAAATTGCAGTAAGACTGGAGTTAAGGCATTTGTATGGACTGAAAATTGGACAAAGGATGGGAAGGAAAGAGTAGGATTAATAAGCATTTCTCAGGATGGAGAAGAGTAGACAGTAAAGTCCCTCAGGGATTGGTCCTGAGACCAGTTTCATCGAAGAGCTGGAGAAGCGAATGAACAGTGAAATCTTCAGGTTTGTAACTGATTTTGCGTCACAGGTTTTAGTGTAGGTATGAAAAATAATCTAAACCCTACCTACATGTTGTTGAACTCAGAACTGAGGTGATGAATTCCTGAATTCAGGAAGCAAATCTTGGAGTCACCATTGTCATTTTGAACTCATGAGGTCTGGGTGCTGTGGCAGAAAAACAACTGAAACCTCAAACCCTAACCAAACCAAAAAAAACAAGCAAGCAGAGTACAAAAAAGAGATGATGTTTTGTCATCACACAAAGCTGCGATGCACCCACATATTCAGTACTGTTGCAGTTCTGCTTTACACATCTCAAGGAGTCAGTGGAATTAAAGAAGATACAGAAAAGGTCAGTTAAAATGCTTGTGATGATGGAGCAACAGCCTTGTGAGGAGTGACTAAAAAAAGCTCATATTCTTCAATTTGGAGAGAAGGGCAAGGGGAGATGTGATAAAGGTTCACAAAATCACAGATGTGGTGGATTAACTGAATCTTATTGGTATCAGAAAGCTCAGAAAGGAATTAGACAACTTCATGGACAGGATGTGCATAAAAGGATACTAGAATGACTATGTGGGAAGGTAACCTTTCATATCTCTGCAACAGTGGGTGCTGAAGCATAAGTGGTACGTATTGCCAGTAGTTGCTAAATTCACATGCTCTCCCCAGATATTATCCCCACTGGCTTCTCCATTATTAGCCAGGCACCAGCCAAACCCCCACCAAAAAATCACAAGAAAGATCTACTGGAAATTAAAATAAAGGAGAAAAACAATACAGAAAAGCAACAAAACTGAACATGCAAAACCAACTCATGGTGCAACAGCTAAAAAAAAAGAGGGGTGAGCATCAAGAGTATCAGTAATATACAGGTAGGAAGTGGAGGGAAACACAGAGGAAAGCTGCCAGGTTTGCCTACTGCTCCTTGTAGAGCTCCAGGGGTGAAGAAATTGAAACAGTTATCCAAACACTCCCTCCTCCCCATTCTTTTTCCTGTTGTCAAAGACACAATACCAGGCTGGATGGATCACTGGTCTTGCCCCACAGAGTGTTCCTTATGTTTGAGTGGTCTTTTACTGGAAGCATACTTGGCCATCCAGGAATTCAAGGAAAGAGTTGTGACAGTTTCTACAGGAACTTACTTCAGAATTTGCTTCTGGGTTGAAAAGCCTTAAGGCACTGTCTCAGTTTCCAACTGAAAGAAGAGTATAGGATATTGGCTAGAAGACAAGTAATACATGAAAGAAAGTGCTAAGGGAAATATTTAGGATGGAAATACCCATGTAAAGCTTATTCTAACATAAAACAGTGGGGTTTTATCCTTTTTGATTTCCAGTGTAGATGTATAGCAAATTTAATAATAAGTTTGCCTCTTTGAATTTCCTGTTGCAGATCCCTGAGTTCCGGTGACCAAAGGCTGATAACCACTACAGAAAGCATATCATCTTGAAAGTTACTTATTTCTAGATTCTTTCTGCAAAATAAGAGCAAACCTGCGTGGAGACTGATCAGATTATAATACCAATGATGACACTTTAGTGATATTTCTTTTGTAAAGCTGAATACAAAGCATAACTGACTTTGAGGCTTAAGTTTTTAGACAGATGCTCATCTGTTTAGAAAAGCAGAGGGAAGACTCCAAATGTTATGTATGCTCTCCTCCCATTAGTGCATCTGTTCAGCTCAAACATGCAAGGAACTGAGTTGTCATCATTTGTGAAAGTGGGTCACAAACCAAAAAAAAAAGCCCAGACAGTGAGACAAGTCAGGAAGTGACTTCTTATTTTTTGTTTCTCCAGGGCCTAAAAATGATAACTGTGCTTATCCTTCCTTGTGGTTCCTAGGTGCTACTGAACTGAAGTAACGAATGCGTGTTTCCCTTTCTCTGATACCAATCAAATGCCACATTGTGAACCAGATCTTCAGCTACAACAAATCAACAGAGGTTCATTAAAGACAATTTCATTTACAGGGAGTGAGAATTTGGTGCTGTATTTTGTATGTGAGAAATAAATTAACTTCATTTAAAAGAGGAAATAAATAAAGCTAAAACTAACTGCATATCTTTTGCTATGTAACAACTATGTAAATATTTCTGGTGAAATAACAGAAGATTGCTGGTGAGCATTTGGTGAAGAGAATAAGGTAATATAACTCTAAAGCTAAATTACGAAGACATGCCATACATTAATTATTTTACATCACCCACTTTCCCTGACCAGAGCATGTTGGCCTGATTGTGACAGTACTAACATATAGGCCTATCTCATATCAGTCCTATTTAGAGAGAAAAAAGGAGAGATCCAGTTAGGCTATTTTTTCATCTTAATACCACTTCCTTATCACTTTATAATTTCAAAAATAAAGCTTTTTAAGAGAAACAATACCCCACTGCTAGAATAAAGCTTTCCAAAACTTCATGATCCTGATTCCCATCTGCCTCACCCCTTCTGTAGTCATTTTGACCCTACAAAACTTTATGATGTTAATCTGGTAAAACACAATACCTTTGTAAAAGTACCAGTATCCCCACCAAGATAAAATGGTAAAATCAGGTCCAAAGGGCTGCTTTGCTTCTATTATACACTGAAAAGCATGTGAGCATGTGTGTGTGTGCGTGCATGTGTGTGTGCATGTGTACCTATAACTGATACAGTAAAACCTTTCAATACTGAAGTCAACGCTGTAAACTGGGGGGGGGGGGGAAATTCTGCCCTTTTATTTATACTATTGCCACTCCAGCTCTTAGCTTAGCTCTTTTGCTTCCTTTCTTTCCACCACATTTATTTTCATTACCTATGTTTTTTTCTCTTCCTTTTTGTTACTCCATAGTGATCCTGCTCTTACCTCTTAATATTCTTCAGAGTTATTTCAAAAGTGGCCAATATGCTCATTGTAACATCTCAAATCAATTTCATTTAGGACCCAGCTATGACCACCACTGAATCTGAACATTCCCTTGCCTTATGGTGGCTAAGGAATGCAGCATACCTCTACATGACTGAAGGTATTGTAATCTGGACCTTTGTGTTTGAGCAATTATTTTAAAGATTTTTCAGATTAATTCATTTATCATTTGAATTGTAATTTGTGTGAGAATTTTTATGGACTAAAAATGGTAAAACACAAAGGATGACTTCTTCAGTTCACCTTTCTTTCATATATCAGCATGCATCTTTTGTAATTAAATATGTGAAATTCCTTTGAAATAACAAGAGCCAGGGAGCATATCCCTGACCCACCTGCCCAGATACACATCCTGGTAAGTGAGATAACCTGGAACTGCTGGAATCCAGGGAGGTTTTTTTGTACATGCTACTAACTAGACTGCTATTATCAGCTCCCTGAGCCCTTTTTCAAAGTATGTATTCTTTTATTTGACTCACCCCAGAAAGCACCTTGGTTTTACATAAGCTTGAATGCAATTTATTGGCTGTGGGAAGTCCTGAAGCAGGCTAATACAGAGAGGTTGGAACAGAACTGGTCAGTCTGTGCCTCTGGAGCTGCAAGTGGCTCTCTAACTATTTCAATAAAACTTCTCTGCTGGCTGACACAGGGGCTCTGGCATAATCCCTGCTCTCAGAAGCAGTGAGTCAGCAAGAGCCTCTGAAGACAATGTTAGTGGATTTCCCCAGCCTCTGCCTGTTTGTATAGCTGAGCCACATTCCTCAGGCAAACTCTGCAAGGCCATGTCATTGCCAGCCTCTCTGAATTATTCCCATAGCTTCATTGCAACACAGGATAGGCATCTTGAAGCTTTCAACACAGTGAGGTTTTTTTATCAGGCATCTGAAGGGCTGAGGAGATGAGACATTATAGGAAGACTGTGTCTGTTTTTAAATTGTATCTCTTCTTTAACCACAATAAATTTTCTCCAAGCTATATGATCCTCAAATTACCAATACAAATGGGAATACAATTAATAGTGGTGCAATACTTTTATAGGGAGCATCACATTTTTGTGCCAGGAAGGCATACCTTTTATTCTATTAAATTGAGGAAAAGTCTTCTCCTGGGCCTCGTCTTCTCTCTATGTTGACACCTTTTCAGGAATACATCATCATCAGAGTGCTTTGTCCCAGTGATGTATTATACTAATACATCTGTTGCTTTAATGATATATTAGTGCAATATCTTATCAGAGTGATCTACCAGTGATCTATTACTCAAAAGGTGGTGCCATTCAGGAATGAAAGAATTCATGAACATATTCAGTATAATTATACAGATAAAAGCCAACATACATTACACTGGAAGCTACTTTCATAGAACCAAGAACACCAGTATTATGCTAGCCTGCTTGGTGCCGTTTTCTAGTGCTATTGCACTAGGTTTGTAATGCTGAGGTTGTTACATCTCTTTCAAACCTTTCAAATATACTAAGAGCAACTACCATTAACCTTGGGTCACTGTGAAGCAGACTGTATCCAGTTACATTATTTTTACTATATAGTGCTACAGTATTTACTTACCCCTAACCATATGAAACCAAGTAACATTAACATCCAAATAGTCTGAAGAACGTATCATATCTCATTATAATAATCTTGGCTTCATTCTTTGCTTGACTTTAATTATTGTCCATTCTCAAACATTTTCGATTACATGACAGTTGAACTTCAGCCTGTCATTAACTGTAGGCTTCTTTAATCTCAACCTTCATTTTACCATTGCATTTTTTTTCATTACTTTAGCCACTGAAAACCAGATAAAGTCAGTCTGATTTACACTGTTTGTGCAGTATATTAATCAAACAATTCAAAACACCATCCAAAGATCGTGGAAAAAAAAAACCCAAACCAAACAAGTTCCACTTTCTGTTTTTTAAACTTCCAGTGTAAAGAAGGGTAAAAAATGTAAACCATTTTTTAATGGGCGACCCCTTAAAACTCAAAGCTTTTTCTCCTTTGCTTCAACTTCTTCACTAATTGGGTGCGAGCTAAAGAGAAAGAGAATTAGAACCTCATTTTGGCTTGTGGTAATTTAACTGAGGTATAAAGTATTGATTAGCTTATTTACATTTCCTCTAAATATGCTTTGCACCAAAGTGTGAAGAATGTTGCTTAGCAGAACACTAAGGCCTTCAACTTGTTTCAGTTATCAGAGGAGGGAAAGGTGTATAGGTATCTCTAGAATTTTTGCCAAATAATCTACACAAAACAATTAGTAACTCAAATGAGAGAGAAAAGGACAGGCAAAGTATTTATAGTATACAAGTACTGGAAATGTTTTTAATTTCTCCTCTGTCATTTTCAGCTCCATTACTAATGACAAGTATCATTTTAATTTGCAGAGAGGGTTCTTAAGCAACTTTCAGGAATGTATTTAGGTGGTAAGCTGAATTCACAGAATCTGTAAATGGGGGATATAGTATGATGGATGCAGAACATCCTACTCTTCACATTCCTACTCCTCCAAGGTCACTCAGCTGGTGTGTGACCTTCCAGTTTGGAAACTGCTGACCTAGATCTTTTTCATTCATTGCCTCATGGGAGTGGATGAGGGAGTAGAAGCTGTCTTTTACTACAAGAGCCTAATGCAAGATGTAAACCGCTCTCATCAATAGAGCAAGACTGAGCAGAATAGTTTGTGTCTTATGGACTTGCTGAAGGAGAAGGTGGTGTAACAGGTTACAGTAGAGGATGAGGTATGTGGCTGTGTAAATGAGGCAGCAAGATATAGATCAGAGCAGAACTTGTGGGGAAGCAAGTGACAGTGGCACTAATGTGTTCTTTCTGTCAGAAGGCTTATCACAGCCAAACTAAGTCTCGGCTCATAAAGTGTCAGGGTCTCAGAGAAGGTTGCTGTAGCTGTGTTCCAATCATCATCCTGTGAAACACTTTAGTTGGTTAGGGTTTGTTTTTTCTTTTGTAGCATAATCTCACTTATAATCTGGGAATTTATGGGTGTGCTATATTTTCTGATCCCTGTCAGAGGTGGAAGCAGCCTGCTGGTACAGCAACGCAGGAAGTATGGCTACAGTGAGAAGAGAGTCCTTCAGCAAGAAAGAGTCACAGATTTATTCTGATCAAAAAACACCCCTACAAGTTAACTAACTGCAATTTGAGAAGGGAAGGGGGGAGGAGGAGGTAAGCGAAAAGACATCCTTTTTATCTGGCCTGAGGAACCTTAAACATCAGTAAGTACCAACCTCCAGGGCCAGGCTGGAAACAATATTTTACCTGAAAATATAATTGCTCAAGTCATTGTACTAGGATATTTGCAACCTTTCCTCCTTATCTGAGGAAAATGGTTGTTTCACTGAGTATTTACTAGGATTCATCAGTCCTGAAAAACCTACTGGATCTGGCAGATGAAATTTCCTTAGTGTTGCCCTCCTGGTTGTGGTGGGTCTGGTGTGTTCCTCATAGAAATCTGAGCTGTGATAGAAGCCTTACAAAGTGTTACTATCAAAACCAGTAACTGTTGATTCTGATAAACCTCAGGTGGGCAAATAGACCTTTGTGTAACTTGCCTTGTGTGCTAAGCAACCAGAAGGGACAGATTTGTAGAGGAAGAGACACTAGCAGGTAGGCTTCTGATACTGTTGTTCCTCTTGTGTACATACTTACAGTACTTATGTAATACCTTAACAGCTCATGATATGTAATATACTTAAGGTCACAGCAGTCTAGTAAGGTAGGGAGCATGTTAGTATTTTCTTAAGAGATGGGCATCTGCATGGAGAAAGAGAATAGAGTGAAGTGCTTAACTGTGCAGAGCAGCCTAAGGGGACTGCAGGCAAAGTGTGTGTTCTTACCCAGCATGGTTTTAATGGTCAATTCAGTCATAGCCAACCCTTGTTTTCTGCTTCAGAGGTGCAGTTTGTGGGGTCTTTGGGGAAGCCATCTGAATGATGAGTGACTCGGTTTTTTAGGTTTTTTTTTTTCTGAGTTAATTTTAGCAACATCTGTTGTCCAATCTTGTTCACTGTGCTACACAAATGCTTTTGCTAGTTGGTGAAGAAAAGGAGGAATGATAGACAGGGTGGGTGGCAATTGCTTACATTTGCTCAAACTGTACTGCCACTGAATGTCAAACCATGCCACGTGATGATGCTTTGTCAGATTACATGTGATGGCTTAGGACACAGCTCTCCTGTTAGTTAAATGGCTTTCCTTTTATTTAAATGAATGATGGAGTAATAACTGAATTTTAGGAGTTGGAGTCTGCCTTTAAGCTAGGTTTATGTACTTACAAATTTGACATTTTGGGCTAAACAAGTCTTTCAGTTCCCTATGCAGTCCATGGAGAGAGCAAGTCTTCTCAAGAGAAATACATCCTACCCTCCATAGGATGGGAACAGTTGCCAACTATTATGGCTAAACTCTCTTTTGACAACAGGTAACCTAGAAATCAAGGTTATGCTAAATGAATGTCTCTTTATCATAGTGAAGACCAGAAGATTTTGCATTTACTATCTGCTGCCTAAAACTCCCTGAGGTTTGAATCTTCCACTAATTTCAAAAAGCTTTGAAATAAAACTTGACACTACTGCTTGTCTGAAACTTTGTCAACAATGAAGTGGCTGAATTAGCTGTAATTGGGTTGGGAGGGGGGAACTGTGAGGTGACACACCACCTCCGACAGCTTACCTGTGTTCCTGTGGTACAGGCTGCTATCTACACAGCACAGTCCCTTGCAAAAGTTTAATATATCACCTTATGTTTTGTGTTTCTTAAAATAAAGCCCCTAAAACAATAAGGTTGCACATCTGAACTGGAAAATGGTAAGGTAGAAAGTGAAATCAACAGAAGCAGGAGGAGGGATTGCCAGGCCATCAGAAGTGGATCAGTAACCACTTAATTTGGATCAGGAGCAGCTAGCTGAGTTTGCCTGACTGTGTCTTAACACCTGGACTGCAAAATGCAGAGGCTAAGGCAGAGGTGTATGTTTAATTCTGCTGACTGTTATGAGAAAATTGACTTCTGACAAAGAGATGGAAAGAGCAGTTGGGAACAGTAAAGTGGCTCAAGCCTTGGAACAATCTGCTAGAATTATTAGCCTCTATAAGCAAAACCCCAGCTATGAGCAGATCAGTAAGGATTTTGTCATTGATTGAATTGGGACCAGGATTTCACTGTAATTGCTAATTATGGCAAATGTGCAACAGTAGTGCTGCTGCTTAGAGCTTAACAGTTTACTTCTGTGGTTTTTTTGTTTTTTTTTTTTTCTTTTTTGTCATTGATAGAAGCTGGTTCCTGCCCTCTCCCAGCTTTTCAGCATGGGAAGCAGGGCTCATAAATCCCTGTGCTACTTGCTTTTAAAATGTGTGACTTAACAAGTAGGATTTGGCTGATGAGGATGGATGCATGGAAGGACCATTCAAGCAAATGAATGGTGAGTTCTTTCCTCTTCAGGCCCTTAGGCACTGCTTGCTGACTTCAGTGCATTAAATGACTGCGTAAAATATTTGTGGATACGTGCTCAGGTGCAATAGAAAAAAAATTATTAAAAAGAAAATAAAGTCTTGTAGTAGAAAAGTGTTTTTTTTTTTTTTTCTGTAAAATGCCAGTACTGTATCGGTGATAATACAGGCATTCTTATCTCTTGTTGATGTGATAGCCATTTCTGTTTAGAGATACTTCTTGAGGAGGTTTAGGGTTTTTGGATTTGGTTGAGTTTTTTTTTCCCCAGAATACCTCTCTTCTGTTTTCGGTCTAACTGGTCTTCAGAGATCTGCGATCATCAGTAAAAGATATATGGGCCAAGAAAACAGGTTCAATGAACTGATGGCTTCATCAGGACAACTGAAGGAAGTCTGAGGAAAAGTTGATTTTTATTTGGAAAATAATACTGTTTGGGAAAAGCATGCTGATGATTGTTGAATTATCACAAGTCAGTTTTCTCTGGCAGCGTTGACTTAGCTGACCAGCTGAATATCCCAAACCAAGTTATATATGTACCAGCTAGTGGGGCCATCCTCTGAAAGCAGAACAAGAAGCTAGTTGGTAAGATTTCAACATCAGGATTCGATCCACCTTCTCCATCATCCACTCCTAAAAGGAAAAAAAAAAAAAAAATGCTGAGGTGTTCCACAAAAGAAAAAGAAAAAAAAAATACTTTAATCAGCTGCACATGTAAGTTTTGGTTACTGGGTAAGAAAGTTTGCCACCTGAATCTGTGTTGAAATGACAACTGATACACATTGTCTTCTGGCCTGCCTGGTTTCCTTTGGAAGGAAATTCTGATGCTTGAAGAGGCAGGGAGCCTGGTGACCAGGACAACTCCCCTGCACTGAAGATGCAATCTGAGACAGACTGACAAGAAAGAAGCTAGCAGAAGACTAACAGTACAATCCTGTTACTTTAGCTCTTTAGCCTTTGTCATATATCTTTAGAAGTTATTTCCATCAAACACCCAGGGAAGGTTCTCCTCTTCTGCATAAATAAACTGAACTATTGAAAGTGGTGGTGGGGAAGATATAGTGAGTTGTCCACACTTCTATCTGCCCAAAGCGTGTTCAGGGGCTAGTGTTCAACAGCTGTTCCAAAAAAAAAACCCAACCAACCAAATCTGCTCAGCCTCCTTCCCTCCCAACCTAACTTTACCTACATGTAAGACTGCAATTAGGAAAAAGAGCCTCAGCTGCTATCCAGCTCTGGAAGCACCTAAAGTTAGCTTTCAGTATTAGAAGCTTTCCAGCTTCAAACTGAGGCTGAACCATAGTTTCACCAGGGAGTGTAGTTTAGCCTGAAGGAACGTGTCTGCCAGCCTCCATTGGTAGAGGCAGTGGTATGTGATTGGCCTGCTCAGGAAAGGCATTGATTGCTGCTGTTTTCTTCCAGAACAAAGTAGCAGATGAGAAGGAGAGAAGCTAAAAGAAGAGTTGATGACACACAGCCTTTCATTCTGTGGACAACTGGTTAGTGAACTTTAGGATAAAGGTGAACCAAGTTCAGTTTCTTTCTTGAAGTAACTCTTTTCAGCTCATAACATGTGCTTTGTAAAGTATGTCTGTATTACCTGGTATTTGGCTATGTCAGCTAGTGAAACTTGTTCTACCATTTTCTACTAGCCCTAGGCAGCTGCTCAGTGTGTGGTTTGATCACAGATCTGGTTCTCAGGCACAATAGTCACAAGCTACATAGGGAATTCAGCAGCCTAACACAATTCTGGATTCTCTCCTAGAGTTGAGACTACAAAAAGACCCATTTTCTGAACCAGTTTTTCTGTATTTGTGTACTCCAATGATTCTTCTCACATTTAAATGTTGACTGCATCAGTACTGCTATTGCTATAACCAATTTAATAAAATCAGATGAACAAGTAGAGGGTGTAGACCTGAAGAAACCACTCTCTGCAGTCGTAAAAGTAGCAATTTTCTAGATGCTCAGTAAATGGCTACCCGAAAGATAATAAAGTTGGTATAATTAAGAAAGGTTAATAGAGACAACTGAAAACTTGGCTGTTGAATCCAGCATGTATTGGCATATTTGGAGTGGTTCCTTTATTTCCAGTCTGGATCCTCCCGTTCACAACTTTGAAACCCCGCTTCAGGACTGTATTGACTATGCCAGGCTACTGAGTTACAATGGCGTAATGAGGTAGCTCACTGCATGCTCTTCTCAACTCTGGCATATTTCAAGTGAAACAAAGGTATTTTAGTCTAACACATTGTACTTGCCATTTTATCAGTCTAAGGATGTGCAAGAGCAGTTAGAGAAGCTCAGCTGATGAGCAGCAACTTCTTAAACCACAGTATCTGTATCCTAATTTTTGTGTGTAATTACTTCTCTGATACTGCTATGGAGCATGTGTATTTTGGCTCTCAGCTCTCCTGATGAGTGGTAACATTCTTGAATATTTTATGAAGAAAGGTTTGGGATAGAAATTGCAGTTCAAAAAACCCTCTTTTGCCAGTTGGATGGTTAACAGTGTTAGCATTTACACATTTGACTGGTTTGAGATTAGCAGGTGAAATTCATAACCCCTCTAGAGTCTCATTTTCATCTTTGTGTTAATTCACAACTTCCGTGTTAATAACAAGCAATTCCACAGCTAAATCCACATGAAAATGGCTCAAGTGAAAGCTGCTGCTAAAGTCCATTGGCAGATTTTACATGTTATTGGAGTAGGGAAGCTTGTGAGGTAGGGAGGTGTTAAATAGACAGACAATGACCCTGGTTCACCAAGAATCTAGTAGAGTTTGTGGGAAGACTTTAAAAGTGCAAGTGGACATGTTCTACTATGTCATTTTCTTTAAAACATTGCTATTCAGGTTCTAGTTTTAATTAGGGAAAAGGAAAAAGTTGGCTGCTAAACATCTCTGAGCACATGGTGAGGCACAAATTGAGACACACAAATAAACTACCGACCAGCTTGGGTTATTTTTGAGATGGCATTGATCAGTTCTCCCAGGCTGGTTGGGCTTGTCATTGTGTCCCCTTCCATGTGTCCCCCCCCATTGTGTTAATTTACTCAAAAGCTGGCATTACTCAGTTTCTACAGTGTGGTAGCGAAGGGCCTGCTTAAAATTTTGCTTTAGTCATTTAATTCTTAGTGATTCAGCGTATTAAAGGAGCAGAAATAGTAATATAACTGACTGCTGCATGTGTTTCCAGGGGAGTTGTTGGTTTGTTGGATTTTTTTTGTTGTTGTTGGCTTTTTAAATGGTACTTTTTTAACACAAAGGAAAAAAAACATTTCCTTTGAATGGAGCTCGGTTCCATCAAAGCCATGTCAAAGAATCACTCTGTCAGAACCGGAGATAAGAACAGAAGTGACAAAACCTGAAGTTAGAGCTGGAATCGCCCCAGCAGCCTCTTAGTATCTCCATGTAACGGGGCACATCCGTAAGTCACTCCCGCAGACGCCGCCCGCTGTATATCAGCGGGATGATTTACTGCACCCTTAGCCCAGGGCGGTCAGGCTCGGCTCCGCTCGGGCTCTCCCTCCCGCGGAAAGCACACTGCGGCCGAGGCCACTCCTGCCCCAGGGCCCTCCCGCGGCGCCTGCGCTCGGGAAGCGCAGTGCACGGAGCCGGCCGCAGATCCCCAGGGTCAGGTCACGGGAGCGGAGGCCGCCAGCGCCCCGGTGCGGCCCGGCGGCCCCGCCGAGCATGGCAGGGAGACCCGCGACTGCGGGGCAGGGGGGAGAGAAGGTGAAAGGAGCGGGGCGGCTGCCGCGGCCCTTAAAGGCAAAGGCGGGAGGGCGGCCTGCTGCAGCGCCGGAAGGGTTCCCCTCCAACCCCGGGAAGGAGACCTGAGGAACCGAAGGAGGGCTTTGGAGGAGTGGGTGATGCTGTAGGTGTGCTATCTGTTCTCGCCTGGTGCCGGTTTTCTTCTGTTCAAATGCAGCAAAAAGGTGTGGTGGGTTTTAAAAGGTAGCTGTGTGTTTGGGCCGGTTGAGCGATGAGCTTGGTCCTGCTTAGTAAGATGTAAAAACTACTTAAATCCGTGCAGGATTTTTATTTCTGCATCCACAAATAGGTCAGTGTCTTAATTATTCTTAACCTTATCACTAGGAAACAAGTATTGGCCTATGACCTAATCTTTCTGCATTCGTGACTTTGTCATCCTCTGCATATTGACACAGCCTTTTCCCTCAGCAGACTTTCCACCTTTTATGAGAAGTATTTCAAATCCAGGAGCTAGGATTTTGCCTGTCTTATGGGACAGGTGAACAAGGCCTGAGGAGTTGTCTGGCTTGTGGTTGTGAGCCAAGAAAGAAGTGCCTCCACTCCAGGTGTCTGCGAGTATAACTGCCTCATTCTGTGGTGTGAAGAGGTATAGCCCCTTAGGACAGGGCTCTAAAGGACCTTTAAGGTTTATGTAGCATTTTTCCCTTCCTAACTGTGGCAAAATTGCATTGCTACTTTGATACAAGATGGCCTTACTGGGCCAATAAAACCCAAGGCTTGGTATACAAGGAGCAGCTAAAAAGAATAAGAGAGTACTATTGGAAGCCTCACTGAGAACTGTATTACTGAGATAATAGGAAGCTTTAACAGGGCCTGGAGAAGAGCAATTTGCCAGACAAGGTCAGTTTGAAAAGTATAGGCATCCCATTTTGAAAAACTGGACAGAGATACTCCAGGAAGTTTTTGAAGACATAGTAATTTGTAGATGAGAAAGTTTGTTAAGGATGATTGATTTTTTTTTTTTAATTTTTTTTTTTTTTTTTAGAAGCAAATTAAGCTAGAAGCTTTGAATTAGATAAGATCAGAGGAAGAATATAAAGTTTAGGTCTTCGTGTAGTTTGGAAGAATGTCTGGGTCAGTTTGAAGGCAGGGTTGTGCCTCAGCTGTAAAGATAAAAGGGGTGAAAGAGGAGAGAGATGAGGCCACAGTTCAGAGGTAACTTTGGGAAGAAAAAGGCCTCCTATGCTTCAAAGGTTTATAAGTTAGGTATTTTCTCTTATTACATGATGGGATGACAATTTCAGTCAGCTGAAATGTTTGAGCTCTCAAGCCAGCAAGTGTAAAGTCTTTGCTTGCAACCTAAAACATCTTCATCTTTTTAGCATGTTCTGGGGATTTAGGGGTGGTTTAATTTTGTTCTTGTTTTGTATCTTAGAACCTGGAGTATCTAGCTCTAGGAAACATGTTGGGCCTTTATTCTTTTTAGTAATATATAGGCCCTGAGACAAAGCAGAGCCTTTGGTAAAAAAATGTGTTTTGAAAGTTTCCATCAATGTCAGCAATGGAGGATGGCAGTTTTCATATATTTTATAGTGTGTTGAGCTCTGAACATTTTTAATAAGCTGATTAAAAGCTATGGAAGGGAGGGAAGTAGGTGGGGGTCAGATTTGACCCATCTTCCTTGATTACCGTACCCAAGTGGGCAGCAGAAGTAATTATGTCTAATGTGGTATCACAGCTGTGGGGACTGGTGGGTTGTATGAATCATATAAACCTGATAAGCCCTGAACAGGAGAGTTCCTGTCATATTTTCTGCCTTGCTCTTCTCCACAGAGCAGACTTTCTTTTTTTTCACACTAGAAGATGAGAAAGATGTTCCACCCTCTTTCTTAATCTCAGCTCTGCTGCATTACCTTCTTCAATACTGAATATTGTTTTATCTTGGAAAGCTGCACTGGAGTACCTTCTTGGCCCTCTTCCAATTGTTTTGCTACTCAGATGATGGTTTAAAAAACCCACTAAATTTGCTTTTTTTTTTTTCCCCCATGTAAATGAAAGCATCCCAGAACCTCTCTCCTGAGTTGATATGCTACAACTCTTCTAAAGTTTGTGTTTTGTTCCTGATGGCTACTGTTCCTGACGCTTTGTGGTAGAGGAAACCTAACTTAATAGTTACTGAGACCAAGAAAGCGTGTTTTTTCATCAATTGCCATTCAGCGCATTGGAACGAATAAAACCTCCCAAATATAATAAAGGTTTCCAAGAAAACCCAACAAACACATTTTAAATCAGTTAGGCCTTGAACAGGTCAATTGTCTTGCTGGACCTCTTCTCGAGTAGCCATTTACTTTGGTTTTTCCTGTTCAATGGCCTTCACAAGTCTAAGTGGGAAATCCATACCTTCTCTGGCCAAGCAGAGACTACTTATTGTTCAGGCTCCTATCAGCTTCCATTGACTTGGCTTGTACAAAACCCTTCATGTGTAGGATATACGCTTTGCTTTTGTCTTCTACCCTTTACTCTTTAATATGAAATTGTGGGTGTATATGTCCCACAAAAAACAAAGGGTTAAAAAAAATGCTGTCTAGTATATTATTCCATTTCTGACCCTCAGTTCTTCATTCATACAGGCCCTTTTCTTGGGGGGAAGTATACAGATGGGCAAAACCGTTGCCCGACAGCTCTTTTATTTTGCTTGTTTCTACAACTGGGGGGATAGAGGTGTGCGAGAGCCTGTTGCATGGGGCCGTTACTCCCTCTGCAGGCAAGAGCATGCAACTTTGGTTTGGAGAGCCACCATGACCTCTCTGCAGTGTGGTGCGATTCAGGTCATGAGGAGGCGCTGCTGGGATCAACAGGTGTCCCTCAGTGTACCGCCGTACCTCTATCTATCCCAAAATCTAAATTGGAGTAACAAGAAGTCGAATTATATGGGTACCTCATGAATTTTACTTCCATGAAATGGGAAACTTTAGGGCAAGCAGCCAGCATATGAGGGGATGTACAAGTAAGTTGTGTGCTTACTGGTAAGAGAATTGTACAAAGGAAACATGGGTGGAAGTTGGCTGAATAAGCAATTATGTGCCCGCAGGATTTCACCTACAGAATCAGGTGTGTGTTGGTGACAATGGTTTGCTTGGAACAGCTGCCTTAATATTCTACATCTGGGTTTATTAGTGAACTACTGTGTGCTGCTGTTGGAGGCAAAGTGCCTGTCCTCAACTGAAAGGTGGATGTAATGAAGCTTTGTAAATGTCTATGAAAAATTCAAGTCTAGAAAAAAAGACAACAAAGTTCCAATGCATGCATTTTAGAGGGGTTAAAATACTCTTCTGCCTGCTTTGCATCTTTATCTTTCATCTTTATTTATTTTGCAAATTCTCCATGGTAGGAAACATATTGGAGGAAAAAGTGAGGAAGCAAAACATCAACCGTGGTTTTTGAATAATTAGTGAATGCTTTCTGTTAGGAAGTAGCTCATAAACCAGTAAGAATTTTAAAAATAAGTATTTGGACATTAAAGAATTCTGGGTCTCCTAAGGGTGTTTGGCTGAACAGTCTGCAAAAAAAGCAGAGTGAAATATTTCCATTCTCTAAACTACTCCCATAGAATCAGACATGAATGCCATGTTTAGAAAACAGTAAATGCTCACATTACAATAACTTCACAGCACCATTTAGTTTGGGAGGGTCCTCTCAAGATCATCTCTTCCAGCCTCACTACTCAAGCTGAGTCAACTAGAGTGCATTTTTCAGGGAACCTCTCTGGGCAACCTGTGCCAGTGTTTGACCATCCTAACATTAAAAAATTGTTTTCTTGTGTTCAGATGAAATTTTCTGGTTTGTTTTGTTTCAGGTTTTTTTTTTTGTTTTTTTTTTTTTTTTAATTTGGTTGGTTGGGTTTTGTTTTGATTTGTTTGGGATTTTTTAGTTTGTGTGCATTGCCTTATCCTTTCAGTGGGCACTGCTTAAGAGTCTGGCTCCCTCAGCTTAATTCCCACCCATCAGACGTTAGTACAAATGGATAAGATTCCACTGCGCCTTTTCTAGACTAGACAGTCTCAGTTCTTTCAGCCTCTGCTCATATGATAGATGCTCCATTCCCTTAATCATCTTTGTGGCCCTGTGCTGGACTCCCTCTAGTAAGTCCAGATCTTTCTGGTACCAGGGACCCCTTGAGTTGAGATGCGGCATTCCAGATGCAGCTGACCAGCACTGAATAGAGGTGCAGGATCACCTCCCTAGATGTTCTGGCAATAGTCTTCCTAACATTGGCCTTTTTGGCTGCAAGGGTACATTGCTGGCTTGTGGTCAGGTTGTTACCTACCAGGATCCCAAGGGCCCTCTTGGCAAAGCTGCTTTCAAGCTGGTAGACACCCAGGATGTGCTGGTGCCTGGGATTGTTCCTCCCTAGGTGCAGGACTTGACATTTTCCCTTTTGAACTTGTGAGATTTCTCTCTGACCACTTCTCCAGCCTGTCAAGGTAGTACTTCAGGAAGGTGGCACAGCTGTCTGGTGTGTCAGCCACTCCCTCCAGTTTTACACTATCTGCTAACTTTTTGAGGATATACTTCAATTTCTTGTGGAGGGTGCACTCACCACCTTTTTTGTATGGAAATGTAAGCTACTTCCCTCCAGGCATTACCTTTTCTCCTTTCTTCCTACTCACGAAGTTTTGTGTTGCTCTATGTGATTTTGCACTATTATTAGTCTACACCTTATGGACAAATAATTTTCATCTTACTGTAAACTACAAACTTTAAAGCACTGGATGGCCTTAGTGTTGCAGAAATGTAGGGACTAGAAACAGTATTTTCATCAAATACTGTCAGCAGGGATTGAGGAAACTAGACTTTATTTCTAGTATCTCAAAAGACAAATAACCTTTTCCTCTGTGCTGTTTGGTACAGTGGGGAAGTGCCAGCACAAGAAGATACTCCCTACAGGAGGGGACTGTCCACATGACTTCATGCTCAGCAGGCAATGGTGACAGCAGACTGACTTGCAGCCCAAACCCTTCTGCCTGCCAGTAGGTGAGGACTGATTACAGAGGACATGTAGCATGGTGAAGCAGAGCTGAATGCCATGTGAATTCATTGCACCAGGCAGGTGAAGTCTGCTATAAGCTTGATCTCCACATATTCCTCCTCTTCTTTACCTTACTGTGTTTCTTTTCCCTGGGAATGTAAGATCTCAGCACCACCAAGTTTCCTTGTCTCCAACTGCCCTTCTATCTTAACCGTCTTTAATCTGTTAAGGTATTACAAAGAAGGCATAGTTGGCATCAGTGCTACTAACATCCACTTCTGTGCTGCATTCCTCCAGCTGCATTTCTGGTAAGGTGCTGTGTCAGAGGAGACGAGTTTGGCAAATACACAGTCCTAGATGGTAGATGAGCTTGTGGGATCTTGTCAGTTCTCATGGTGCAGAGCAGTCTCAGTATTACTTTAGTGTTTTAACAGAAAGCTAGCTAGTTAATTGAGAAACAAAAATTGATTTCCCTGAGGAATTTGCCACCTTGCTGGTGCAGCAGAGATTCTGCCTCTCAAGGTGCATGTAACAAGGTGTTTAAGAACTTGGACACACTTTCATTTAGCAAACAGCTGTGTCTTAAAGTGCTATTACCTTGCTACTTAAGTAAGCTGCAGAACTTCACACTGAAGCAGATGAGGAGGCCAAATGCATTCTCTTTTGCCAGTTTGGGGGTGGAAGCAGTTAGCTTCTCTAGGGGGATGGTAATGTCTTAAACCATGACAGGTATTTGATAATGAGCACATTCCTAAACCTTCAATTAGCCAGGAACTCTGAAAATCTTAAATGCTAGTAAAGTGACAGAGTGCTCTGGTTTAACTTTAGCCATTCTTAGGATGGAATAAAGATGCTCATTTCAATGCATTTAAATGACGAATGGAAAATGGTGCAAAACCAGATCAGGATTAGAGCAGATATTTATCCCTTTTCATTTCCACATTTGTAACTGTAATAGCCCTGAGCTAAGTGTTCCAGTCCCCAGTTGACTAAACAAATTCCTCTCATCAGTTCAGAAGTTGCTTAGTATTTTATGTTGTAAAATATTAATGTATTTTTTTCTATACTGAATCTGTACTGGGTAAGATGTTGCTGGCTCAGGTTTGGGCAAGAAATTCTACATTTCAAGTATCTGTAGACTTAAGTCTAATAGTCATAGGCTCAAGTGAGGTTTTTGGCCAAAGTATGTTTATAGAAAAGAGATGTGAAAAGGTGCTATAGTGAGTTACTGAATTGAAAATCCAGCTGAACTTAAGGTAAGATAAGAATCATGAGACATCCTCAGTAAATCTGAATAAACATCCCACAATATTTGAGTAGCAACAAAATGATGTGGACACTAATCCTTCTCAAGTCCTATACACAATTATTTCTGGCCTGCAAAATCTATGATTATGTATCAGCATGGGTTTAAGACTGCCAGCTTTAAGTATTGATTATTTTTCTTTTAATTGAAATTAGGAGCTCTATCACCTTTCCAGGTAGTGTGCTATGCTAACAGCTGCAAAAACCAAACACCATGGTTTAAGTATTAATGTGCTAAATTTGCACTTCAACTAGAAGCATCTTGTGTTGAAATTGTGAAATTAAGATGGCTAATTTGTTTGCCAGGATTTAGACAAGCTTCTGGGAAAACAGTTGCACTTTAGCTAAGAGAAGCAGGATATATTGTACTTCTTGATGCCTCTCCACTCTGAGGCTGCAAGACTAGTGGAATTCACCATGCTTCCTGTTTACAGGCATGGCATAGGCAGCTGAAGAGTTGGGAGAGCACTGCCAGAGCTCTCCAGGGTTGCAAGAGTTCAGTTGCTGTGATAGTTCACTGGCTGTGGCCCTTTAATTTTCCTTTCATTTTAAGAAGAAAGTGGTTAGAAAATGGGGAAAGAGAACTTGGTTGACTTTTATAAAAGCTGAAGCCTGTCTGTCCTTTAGGATCCACTGGTTATGGAACTCTACCTCCCACTTTGTAATTATTTGTAATCTGTCCCCAGGTAACAATCATCAGATAGTAATGACTTATGATCATTGTTTATTGGCCTTTGTGAAACTGGTTGGTGGCCTCACCAGTCACTAACTTGTCATTATTTATTATTATTGCAAATCCATCACTTAATGTTACTTGTTTACAGAGCATTTGCAAACATGGGTGACGGTGTCCGTGAGCTGTTATCTTATGGATTTGTTCATCCCCTTGTGTTTGTTTGCCTCTTAAATGCTTTAGAGAAAAGAAAAGGTTATAATTAAATCTTGTTTGTGGGATTGATTCATAGTTACTGCTGAGCATAGAAATACTGACATCAGTTAAAATAGAAAAGAGGAGGAGTTTAGGCCATTGAGGATGTGCCTCCAGGAGGTATGCAGAGAGGGCAATTTTGATTAAAACAGTGTGATTCATATTTAATATTGAAGATAGGTTATAGGAAAAGATTTTCTGTATTCAATAGGAAGTTAATTTAAAGATAGGACTACTACTAAAGAGATCCCATGGAGCCTGGATAGCTCTGCTGTGTGTGCTCAGGGATACAGAGTTGACATGATCATCATTTTGATAGGCTGTGCATTAAGCATAGGGGTGGACTAATATCATAGTGTGGTTTGGGGCCCAAAAACTGGTTAAAGTGGTCCGGTTTTCCACTTAGTTCATAAAAAAAAAAAAAAAAAAAAAAAAAGACAAAAAACCCCCACAAAATAAAAAAAAATGTGAGTCCGGGAACAGAGCTCTTTAAGATTTCAAAGAATAGAGCAAGGATGTCAGCTTTTTTTTTACGTTTCTGTTTAGCACCTGATTCGAGTATTTCCAACATTACATAAAGATAGTTCAAATGCTAGACATCCTGCAAAGGTTTTAAAACTGTTCCATCATTTATTACTGTGTAGAATTTTATTTACTCAATTTGTTTCATTTTTCTCATGTGTAAGTGAAGAAAATATTTACTTTGTTCAAAAGTGTTTCTGAGGCTGAACTTAATTCATATGTGTAACTAGTTTTGGTGTTTGGAAGGTGCCATGCAATCATTACTTATTAATAGCAGGACTTGCAGAAGCAATGCATTATTTATATTATGTTATCTGTGGAAGACTTGCAACTATTTTCTTGTGTTTGGACCAGAAATGTTGAAAAGTCTGGTCAGCTGACTTCAATCTTTTTTGTACTATACCACCAAACACGTAATGGAAGATTAAATTGTGCTACATTGTTAGTCATCTTCCTTAAACTAATGGGTGAAATAATGTAGAGTTAAGACTTTAGATGTGGCTTTGACTTCAGTGTGATGGCTGGATATGATCTATCGACTAAGACAATGTGTGGAGCACACAATTAGCCAGGATAGATATGAAGGCCCATGTTGTTCCCATGTAAAGTATTTCCAGGCTCTTCAAAGCAAGAGTATATAAAGTTTCTCCCTGATAATTCATTCAACCATTGGGATTTCTTTCATTGCACAGCGGGCTTAAAGCTTGGCCCACTAAACTCTTAGGCAAACTATTGGGATGTCTGTCGAAGTGAAGGTCACCCTCAGGGAGATTTAGTGCTCTCTATACTTGCCAGTCCCCATGGCCCTTTCAAAGAGCTGTCTTCCCATCGAGTCTTTGCAGCCACCTCAACTCCTTTAAAGGGGTGGGGAAAAGAAAAAGCCCACACAGCATATTGTAAATTAATGCTGACAATGGTAACATCAATATATACCATGCCATGCATGAGGAATAGAGGGTAGTGTGATGGTGCAGAGTATGGTGTTTCCTACATCCCGTTCTCCTAGAGCACCTGAAGAAGGGCTACCATAGCAGCATGGGATCATAGCACAGAGCCAGTGCTCTCCCTCCCTATAAATGGCTGGTTTTCAGCCTCCTGCACAGATGAGGTCATTCAGATGGACAGAAAGTCACTGTGCATGGAGCTGGCTTAGTTCAACGCAGCTGCCATTAGGGTATATTTGAAAAGTAATTAAGAAGGGTTCATGTACTGCATGAATAGAGTTCTGCTGCTAGTCCCAGGCATGTCAAAATTGAGGTTTGTAAGCAATAATAAAGAATGCCTCTGATATTTTTTTAGTTATCATTGCTAATGCTATGCAAATCTCCAAGCCAGCATAATCTGAAGAACTGAATGAAAAGATAGGACCTAAACATTCTAAGGGAATTCTGACTCTAGTGCTCGTGATCATGAGTGTGAGGTTACACACTTTGTGGTTTACTTCTGGATTAAAAATAAGTAAATAAATGAAGTATTTTAGCTGCATTGTCAGATAATAAACCAACTGAAGTCAGGAAGAGTCTAGTTTGGCTCAGTAGAAGTGTACTCTGGACATACAGTTCTGAAACTCAGAACTGCACATGCAGGACAGTGAACCCAATATTCATATATTTTATTGTAATGTTTCAATTTTTTTTCCCTGTAGAAAACATAATTCTGGCTGCAAAATAGGTATAATATTGTTTGAAACCATTCGAACTTGAGGTGATTAAGGGTGCAAGTTGATTATTTGAAAAGATTTGGGTTGCAGATCTGCTGATTTGTGTTTTTGTAGACAGCTGTGTATTTTTAAAAATTATTCTGAAGTTAGGATGAAGAACTGATGTGATAAAATAGTGACTCAGGCTGTCAAAAGCAAACAGAAAACCATCTAGCAGGTATACATGCATTTTTTTATTGTTGCAACATCTGACTCATGATTTCGACTGTGCGTTCTGCTAGGCTCAAAGTTTCCTCACACAAAGAGAGAGCTCTATGAAACAACTGTGCTTCAAACCATTTTAGTTCAATTGTAGTAACAGGTTTTAGAGTTTAAATCATTAACAACCTCTATGTGAACTTTTATCCAAATGACTGCAAGTCACAAAGAGAGCACTTCTCTTTCATGAAGTACCTTTTGTGCTTTAGTGAGACCCAATCCCTCTTCTATTTTTTTCCACTGACCTTCATGCATGTCTTTGAAGAAAGATGTGTGATTTGTGAAGTAATCAAAGTATGTATCAGTTATTGAAAACTGCTATCCTGGCTTCATAAATGCTCGCTGGAATTGCTTCGGGATAAAGCATAGTATACCTGCATTATGGCAAGGGGGGGGGGAAGTAAATTTCAAAAGTCCAGATTGCTGTGTGCATTGTGGAAGTATCATGTAGCAGTTAAATCAACCATTAGGGGTGACCTAATCTTGATTTCCTCCTCTCCCCACACTCACAGACTTCTCAAGGAGTTGTGATTTCCATGCTGCTCGAATTCTTTCCACTTTTTAAAAACCTGTACTAGAAATTGGAAGCACCTGGTTCTAGAGCAGGGTACCCACATGCTCACTTGCCCATCTTCCTTTCTTGCTTATTTTGTATGCTTAAGTTGGCACGGAGGGAGTTGTGTGTAATCACCTTCCCCCCCCCGCCCCCCATTCTGAAGTTGGGTTGCAATAAGCCCATCCTGTGCTTTGTGAAGGAGCAGCTGAACACATCCAAGAAATTCCGCGGGGATAGGTTTGCGCTCGTACGACTTTTCTTTTCTAACACATGAAAAGAAAACGTTTTATTTATTTTTTTTTTTAATTTTTTTTAAGGGTTGATGTTACTGTTTTCTTTCTCACCAGAAATGAGGGAATCGCAGTGCGAAGACCCACAGATATCCTCCTTCCTACTTCCCATACACAACCCCTTTATGTTTGTAGAAGAGCGAATTGGAGCGGTGCAGGACCGGGGCAGCGCATCCTCCGCCTGGACCCCGCCGCCGCGCAGCGCTGCGCCGGAGCGGGGACACCGGGAGGGGGACAGTGCTCCCCCGTGCCAGCACCTCCAAAGGGCTTCTCCCGCATCCCGCAGGGGCTGT
>JASSUY010027820.1:0-15647 GCA_032466535.1 Forpus xanthops | reverse complement strand
TATCAACCGAACCACACAGCTTGGTGCTATCAGCAAACTTGCTGAGGGCGCACTCAATCCCACTGTCCATGTCACTGGCAAAGATGTTGAACAAGATCTTCTGTGTATATCTCTTTCTATCATGTACTTTGATGTGGCTGATTGAACTCTGGAACATTTTCTCTGACTAGAGGTATTCTGTGGACTTTCCCTTTTGTCATTTCTCTAGTGTCTGATAGTAATAAGCTAATATTTGACCCTCTCATTCGCTGGGGATTTCTTCACTATCCATTTTCATTGCTTGTGTCTGCTTGCTACTTTTGATGTGTGTGTCTGTTGCCTTGCTAAGTTTCCCAGGGGCTTCTGAAACAGCCAATGTGTCTATACTCTTCTTGTGTTTAGAGCCCCTTCAGATTGTCCCAGTTGCCCTACAGCTAAGCTGCTTGCAAAGCTAATGTTTTCTCCAGAAGCCCTCTTTTGTATTCCTTGGCTCTTTCCGCTGCCTCCACTGCTGGGCCATACTGCAACATGCCAGTCTTTAGAGCACTGAAGTGGACTGGGCTCTAGTGCCACTCTGTGCGTGGCAGGAGGGAGGTATTTGCAGTGTACTTTTAATGTAAGAATGTTTTTCCTCCTTACATACACCCATAGTTGCTCCAAGTGTTTCAATGCCAGCTGTGTTCAGTGTTCTACCTGTCCACTAGGGTGCCAGAGTTGGGCTGGAGAAACTTAGATGAGCACTGTATTCCTTGCAGATGCATTCAGCTGGCGCTGGATATGCTACTTTAGTAGCTCCTTCCTTCTGAGATGGCTGTAGAAGGAGTTGGCAGAGGCATTTTGGCTCTTTTGATCCTTAGCAGGCAATGATGACTACAGAGAGGACAGAGGGACATTCTCAGCATGAGGTTGGTGCCACGGCTGTCTGTACCACCCTGCCTGGGCTTACATTCAGACCCTGAATCTCTACCCTTAGGAAGCCAGCCCTCTTTGCAGCAAGAAAGTGCATTTGTGCATCCTTCCCACAAGATGATCTTTGCATGGACAGATTGAGATGCTTGGTGTGGGTGGGTCAGTCTGCAGAGGGTGTTGGCAAGAGATCCAAAGGGACCATGCCATCTTACATGACTCATGCTGCTCTGAACTGTTTCTGATGAGTACTTAGATGGTGGGCTAGCCAGTCCCTGTCTCAGGAATGGGGAAACACTGTATGTCGTAGGTGACTCCTAAAGGCCTGCTAGGAGTGTGGTGTGGGCTGGGCTGCAGAGGTGTAAGGGGAAGATTGAGCTAGGACAGCAAGGGTGGAGTGATCCCACTTGATAGAGTATGCGCTGATAAGAAGCACACACACCTCTGCCTTTTCTCTGCCTGTAAGTTCACGTAGATAACTGGACAGTCCTGCTGCTCCATCAGAAATTGTGTGCTGGCCAGGGTGGCCATTTCTGTGCAGAGTGAAGGTGAGAAGGGTAAACATACAGTCTGGACAGTAACCCTTAAAAAAGTATACCACCAGGCAAGTATGTGTGTGTGTGTCTGTGTGTACCATACTGTGTCTAATCAGTGCTATCCTAGCTTCACAAGAGCAGAGCTATATGGTTTACTCAGCTGTGTAACCCTGGCTTGGCATTTTTTCTACAGGGGAGAAAGAACACTGGTTTTGCTAGAGGAAGCCTTTTGGTTGTGCTGATTTGTCTGGGTGTCTCACTGCTCCATGCTGTCATGCACAGGTGGAGGTGAGTGTGGAACCCTCAGTGTTGCTAGGTGGGAAATCTGTCATGTCCTGCTTCTGATACACAGCAGTGTATTCTGCCTCTTTGTCATGGACACCCACGTCATGCCTCCTACAATCACACACTGGTGGTGTTGTCCTACTGTGTGGAATAGGCTTTAGAGGATGTAAGGTGCTCTGGCTGGGATGTTCTTGGATGTGGAGCTGTCTGGTGAGATAGGGAATGCGTATTGGAGGAAATAAAGCAATGAGCAGTCCACAGATTTCCTCTGGCAGTTCAAATGGGGTGCTCTGATGGTCACTCCTTTGAACATGTTCCAAGGCTAAGATGGTGTGGATGGTCAGAGGGTTGGGCTTTGTGGATATAGCCAACAGCATTAGCAAAGGCAGTGTAGATATGGTGATTAACTGTTCTTTTGTGTCACTTTTGATAGAAATTAGCTAATGTGCTCAGAAAGTGCTTTCCATGAGAGTGGAAGGAAAAAGTAGCATATTGAGATATACAGAGATTTGTTTTCTCGTGCATCCAGGCTAAAGTCACAATGGAAAGAAATTTTGAACCCAACCTTAAGCTTAACCATGCTGGAGACAGTAGGCTATGGTGAGTGCTTGTACTGATCCAAAGAAGTCCCTGCCTATGGGAATGACCATTCCCATTCTAGATACAGTCAGAGAGCCACATATGCTTGGCACAGGCTCTGAGGAACATAGCAAATCAGTCTCATCTGAACCTCAGGAGTCTTAACATTGTCTCTGTCCCTGGCTGCTTCCAGCAATAACTGTGAAAAATCAGTTCATCACATGTCTATTTTATGCTGAGTTAATTCCACTTGGCTCAAATGGAGTTACACCTTGCCTTTGATATCTGGCCTCAGGGCTTCATTAGGCATAGCTGTAGTCCAAAGACTGCTGACAGAAGTTGGTTTATGTGAGTTCAAGCTTTCTTTTTTTTTTTTTTTTTTTCCCCTAAGAAAAGAACAGAATGCATTGCAATTAGAGGGGGGTTACTACAGCCTGATAGGAGGATCAGAGATCACAACTCCGCTTCCAACCTGCTGTTTGCACTGGAAGCACCAGGGTGTAGGCTGAACTCTTGCACCTGGGAAAAGCTGAGTGTGTTTGTATGAGAGAGAGCTCAAACTCCCCTCTGCACAATGTGGCTAGATGGGGTGAGAGGTGGCCAGGCATGGTATGGCTCAGTCTATCAGCAGACATATACCCCTGTCATGGCACTCCTGAAATGCATTACACTTGAGTCGTGACTGGGATAACATCCTGGAGCCTGGATGGAAGCCTCATGGCCACAGGTTTGCACCACTTCAATCTAATCATTCTTGAGGTAGCTCTTAATCTCTCCTGGTGCAAGTACAAAGGCAAAACCATGGAGGAACAGCATGTGGCACAGCTGCAGTGCCATGGACAGACTGCTGTATACCTGACTTTTTACTGAAAGGAGTGTTGTTCAGGTAGGAAAAGCAGAATTTGGTTCTTACTCTGGAACATGCAGAAGGTAGAGAGGTCGTTTAGCACATCAGTGCCTGGAGTGTGCCTGACCAGACACGTCTATGCAGTTGAGCAGTGCAGGAAAGGCTTTTTATGTCCCATGAGAGCAGCCCATGCTGGTCTTTATGTGTATCAGTCAGTCGATCTGCCCCTGTGCACAGTCTGATACATGTCACCTGTGCTTCCTCTGAATACCTGGTCCTTCATGAATAAAAACGCATGCGCACAGTAAAGCCACCTCATTTACGCCTGTGGGGCTTGTTGGCAAGAGAGTCTCTGGTTTATGCTTCCCTGAGAATAATCAGGGATCTTAGGGCAGGACTCCTTTCCTAAAGTCTGAAGGGATACCCCTGCTGAATTTTGAGCTCTAACATCAAGTGTAGGTGGAAACTCTTCTCCCAGCATTGATTATTTTTATTAACATATTTTTTCAGAATTCTTGAGTGGATCATTGGATGAGGATAAACCCCCTCACCTTAAAGAAAAGAGAAGGAATGCTGGGAAAATGGTGGGCTAAGCATTCCTAATTTCAAAATAGAATGTTTCTGTTAAAGAAAACATGCAGAGAATTGTGGAACAAAGAAACCCCAGACCATTGCAAAATGAAACAGTATGAAAAATTTTCTTAATGTACCCACATTCTCTTGAGTCGCCCCCCCCCCCAGCTTTCCCCACTCTTTCAAGATGAAAGTGAGATTTGAATCTAAGTCAATAACAAGATGCAACTGTTGAATGTCAAGTAGAGGGGGGGATGTAAGCATTATTTGGATAATTCAGAAAACAGCTGCTGCAGCTACGCTGTGATATACTAGTTAGAAGAGGATGCTACTCCCCTTGGGAGGAAGAGGCAAATTTCTGGTAACTTGGTGTCCTAGGGACAGCAGGCAACGTGGTTATGATGCTGTGGGAGCCCAGGACAGGCAGAGATCGGGGTGGGGTTACCTGTCTGGGCTTTGGGGTTTTTGTGCCATGCTTCCTTCCATCTAAATGCTAACCTGCTTCTGTTGGGGTGTAAAGTTAGAGATGGTGTAGCGAGAAGATACCATGATGCAAGAACCTGAGTCAGATAACCTTGACAGTCATAGGTAGTAAATGTATTGCTAAATAAACCGCAATCCTTTGTTTAAAAGGAGAAAAGGTCAAAAGAGGACTACTAGTCAGTTACTGACATAATTCTTTAACCACCTCTTCCAGCCATGTACTTTGAGCTACTTTTGCTTGTCTTAAGGCTCTCCATGACTGATAGTTATTTTTAAAAATATGGTATATGCTGACTGTTACTGGCTGCAGGTTGCAGCTTAACACGTAAATCAAGTGCTGCTGGCAGAGAGTTCCACTGTACACCCTCTTTGCACTCTGACCACTTCAGTATTGGAGAATCATTCTCTCCATTAGTGCGCTTCTTATACTATGAAGAAAGATGTGGAACAAAGGTATTAGCAACTCCTCCTTTGTTTATAGCTAGAAAATATCTGACTGCCTAAAAGAACATGAAAATGAGCTGCTTTCCTATTCCTGTTGAACAAACTTCACCTCTGTGCTCAACTTCACATGGAATTTGTCACTGGCAGGAAGCATAAAGCCTACCTTGTGAATATATAACTTACAGTCACTTCACAGGGAGAAAAAAAAAATCCTTTCATCATGTTCGTTTTTCTTCGCTGTTTTATTTCACTTAAAACATCACTCACTACCAAATGGTATTTGTCAGTAGTAATTGGCAAATGCTGGAGGCGGTTTTCAAGGCTGTCTGAATGGAAAATCTCAAAGCAGTTGTCTGCACTGAAAGAAAATATTACATTTGATCTTTTTATGAATCCTGCAGACATGATGTATGTCTGCATTCCTTCGCTGGAAGAATTCTTGGTGTTTGGGTTTAAATGACAGGAAGTAACACTTCACTCTTATTTTGCACTATTGTCTGAGAATTAACCACAACATAATGGTAATGTACGTTTTTTTATGCTTTACAGAGATTCGTTTTTATTAGCCATTTATTGTGGGTTTGCTTGTTGGCAAGGTTCAGATCCTCTGAATGATAACTGTGGCTATTGCATTTCGTCTGCATTTGTGTTTAGACGTGTATTTCTTCTGATGTCCTTCTAAGTAATGTCTCCCTCAAAGATTGCCTTGCAATACATCCGCTTTCCCTTAATGCAATTGTACAAATGTACACCTCTGCCCCTGCACTTTTTGGTCATCAAGACAAAGGTTAGATAGTATGTAACATTAACCTCATGGTACAAGTCTGCAAAGCTGGGATATTCCTAGTGCCCAGTGAAGCCGAGTTCTGGGGAGTGGAGGACACAATAGCAGGTGAATAGTAACTTTCAGAAGCACTAACAGCCTCAATCACTGCTTAGAAAATGCCACTGCTGGGCTTGTCAGCATTTAAAAACCTGATGGCATGTAAAGTGTAACTGATTCCCACATTTCAATAGTTTTAACTTTGGTCTTATATATAACAAAATATATTGTCCACTGAGGAGTTCTTTTACCTCCAGTGTTGATGGTGGCTAATTCTGTAGCATGCTAGCAGCCTGGTAGCACAGATCAGGCATGAATATATCCCTCTGTCCAGAGGTGAGCATGTTGTTACTGGTTGCAGACCTACTGCCTTGCATCTGGAAAAGTCACTAATGTGCTGGCCAAGCGATTTCCAAGCATCTGAAATCCCAGCCTGGTACCTGAGCTCCCTCAGCACTGCCGCATAGCCCTGAGTTCTCTGCAGTAAATGAGATCTCCTCCAGCAATGACTTGATGGTACCATGATGTTCTCAACAAAAAGAGACAAGTGAGTGTCTGGCTTTTCCTGTGATGCTGGTCCCATGGAGGACGGCTGCCTGACCCATCCTCTACTCCCACACAATTGAGGGCCTCTGTTGTCAAGGTCTGTGTGACAGCAAAGGCTCTTTTCTGCTATCTCTTGCTGCCTACTGGACCAGAAAGTATCACTTTTAGGTCTTCCTAGAAAAGGCAACGTTGCTGAAAACTTCTTCAGAGAGCACTTTTACTGTCACCTAAGGACCTGACATCTGCCTCTCCCTGCCATCATAAGGCTGGCCTGAACATGCCAGTATTACATGAAAAAAACGTGCTGGTTTCTGGTAGTGTTTTACTTGCATTCTGGTTTCCAGCTGTACTGAACTCAAATCTTCTTTGCAATAATTGCAAGAAGCAAAGAATGATTTTCACATGCAAGCTAAAAGCTTGATTCCACAAATGGAGGCTTTGAGCTCTGCAGCAAGCAGGGGTTGTGGACAGTTCTGAGGTGTAGCATCTTGGTTAAATCACCACAGATTAGCGAAACACTAAAATCCTGACTATCTCCTGTGAGAAAACTGTGCTGTGTGGCTTGGTGTTTTGCTGTCACTCATACAGAAACAACGCTCCTAGTGAGATGGGTGGTGTGTACAATATATGCACAAACATACATGAATATGCATACAGTTTCCTTTCAAATGTCAACACACCCTTCAAAACATAGTGTAATACCATGGGAGAGAAATGACAACTTATTTGCAAACATGCTGTGTTTGTTTTATTTTGACCCAGAAATGAATTAAGCTGGTTTTCCTCCATGAAGAATTGTGGGTTTCACAGAGTCATTGTGGGACTGTTGGCCAGGGGAGGTCAGATAAGGCTTGTGTGGTTGCAACGAGAGACGTAGTAAGATAAATTAGGTGTCTGGGGGGGCCCCTCTTGGGATGCCTGTGGGATATGCAGGGGGCTGCAATTGGGCAGAGTCAGCTCACAGGTTGGGACAGGGGACTGAAGGTATTAACCAAGGTTGTGGCTGTTCTTCAAAGTGCTAGAAACACTGCAGGGAGCTTGGACAGTATCACCCTGCAGCCATGCTGCCTCTGCCCGCACCCCTCTACCTGCTCTCAGGGGTGCTGCCACACTAGTCCTTCGTTGCTGCAGTGCAAAGCACAGAGAGCCAGGATGCTTCAAACCCAGTCATCCCCCCTGTATATGGGGCACCAGGCTGCTGGGAGTGGTGGAATCATAGGAATCGTAGAATCATAGAACAGTTAGGGTTGGAAAGGACCTTAAAATCATCTAGTTCCACCCCCCTTGCCATGGGCAGGGACACCTCCCACTAAACCATGCCACCCAAGGCTCTGTGCAACCAGAATGGGAGTTGTTACTTTTGCTGCCGATGGAATAACTTGGGATGTATCACTTGGTATTTTATCTCTCTTGTTCATCTGCCATAGGAATTCACCTTCTCATAGAATCATAGAATCATAGAATAGTTAGGGTTGGAAAGGACCTTAAGATCATCTAGTTCCAACCCCCCTGCTCTGGGCAGGGATACCTCCCACTAAACCATGCCATCCAAGGCTATGTCCAACCTGGCCTTGAACACCGCCAGCGATGCCTGTGTGTAGGGATGGGCTTTCACTCTTTTTGGGCATAATTCAATGAGAAATATAATTTTTTTCTTTGTATCCTTGTTACTATTCAGCCACATCTGCTGTATTTCTTATGATTGTCACTTTTCCACAGTTCCCAAATTAATGCCACATCACAGATGCCTAAGCCAAAAGCACAGTTAACAAAATTATGCGAGATCATGAGCAAAATTAAAGACAAACTGCAACTGTCTTCTATCCCCAAAAGTTTTGTGGGCCATGTTTAGGTAGTGTCCTCATGTGGTTGCTGTTGTCTACTTGTAAATCTTGTGTGACAGTATTCAGGAATATTTTGCTTTATTTTTGTCATCAATCAGCAGAACAATAAATGCACAAAGAACCCTTCATTTTTCTTCCCTCTGCTGACACATGGAGCAAAGAACTTGGTGATGTGTGTGAGAAACGATTGGTCTTCTACAAAAAAGTGGCAGTGAAATGTTTTCACCAGAAGGAGAGGGTGTGTTGCCTGACCCAGCAGAATAACTCTGCCTCATGGCACTTAAGTTCTTTATGTACAATGTGTGGAGGGCTGCGTTGTCAGTGAGAAGGTGTAAGGGACCCATAGTGATCCATGGAGATGTTAGAACAACCTTAAGGTGGGAAGGCAGGCAGGAAGGAAGGAAAAGAAAGAAATCATTGTACTGAGAATGTGAGCGGCACAGTACCACAAACTGGTTCTCCATACTAAGAAAGACATAGATGTGATTGTGAGGCATAGGAAAGAGGAGAGTGTATGTAATAACCATAAGGATTTCAGAAGCATTAGTCTTGGTTTTCACGTGAAAGATCACTTCTGAGTATGTGGTACACTTTTTTACAGCAGAAGCATTCTGCAGAAATGTTAGGCTGCTGTTGTATGGAATCATAGAGTGATTTGGGTTGGAAGGGACCTCAAGATCATCCAGCTCCAACTCCCCCTACCACGGGCAGGGATGCCCCACACTAGACCATGCTGTCCAAGGCTCTGTCCAACCTGACCTTGAACACTGCCAGGGATGGAGCATTTACCACTTCTCTGGGCAACCTGTTCCAGTACCTTACCACCCTCACAGTAAAGAACTTCTTCCTTGTATCTAACCTGTGTAGCGCAATATCAGCTTGCTGTGTACCTTTCTCCAGGTGCCAGCCAATGAGATATGTTTTTAAACGGCCTTTTAAACAAAACCTGTAAACTGGGCTGTGATTAATCAATTCATTATGTTTGAAAGTACATTGAAGTTCCAACCAAGATCAAGACTACTTTGATTTGAGGCAGTCATTAGAAGTTGCTCTTTCTTTAAGTCAGTTGCTCTAATTTTTGCATAATATTTTAGAACTTAGAAATTCTACAAATGCATATTTGAATGTTTTAATAATTCTTACTATGTTTTGATGGCAAAAATATAATTTTATCATTAAGTATGTGTAATTTTAGGATCTGTTTCCGAGTGTTCATCTCCCTTTCACAATGCGTACAACAGAACTCAGATTGAAATATTTTATTGATTCAGTTAATTCATTTAGTGCCCCTCTCAGATAATATGTGTCCATGCTTTGCAATATAATTTCTGTGTTCAAGAGCCATGCAGATCTGCAGAAGTCCATCAGAACAAAAAAATGTGGAGCTAGAAAGTGCTTTCTCCTTTCCTAGAACAGTTGTTTTGTGGTCAGAATGAGCAAAAAGCATTTATATGTGCCAAATGTGCACTGTTTCTGACCTTTTAAGGGTAAAGAAATGAAGCTGTCTTGATGAAACTAGAACTGCTTGGCAGTTCAAACTATTTGGGGTTAAATTCAGTTCTGTGTAAAATAGCTCTTCTTCCACTTCTTTTCTAGTACAAGCTATTTCAATAGGAGCTAAGAGATGTGCTGGCCATATTTTGGCCTTTCTTCAGGAATAGATTCACTCCATGCACATTTGTTCTTTGTTGGAGACCCTTTGAAGTCAATGGGTTTTTTAAATTGGTGATTAGACTACTGTCAGGAATACAGATGTCACCTTGTGACTGTTGGGTTGTAGTGTATGAAAATACTGGTTCAGTGCTCAGTAGCAGTCAAAAAAGGCAAATAAGCTATTTGAGATTACAGGAATGAACTGATTTTCAACCTCTGTATACCTCCTTTTAGGTAAGGATAATATAGTATAGTATAATATAATGTGTTGTATTATAAATAGTATAACACATGCTGCTTTGGTTACACTTATCACTTCTTGGTTACAGCAAAACTAGTGAAGGTAAAAAGAAGAGCAGAGACTGAACTGATCCCTGCAGAAAGTAATTTTAAAACACACCAATTTCCATCAGTTTGGGAAAACAGACAAAAGGGATAGGAAAGGGTTATTATAAGAAACTATAAAATCCTGAACAGCATGGGGAAGGCAGATAGGGAAAGATTGAATATTCTTTCTCAAAACACAAGCAGTAGGGGGTGCCTAGTGAGATTATAGAGCAAAAGACAAAAGGGAAATTTTTTCACAGTAGTGCGCAATCAGTTTATTGGGCTTATTGCTGCAAGATGTCCTCAAAGCCAAAAGGAGAAACAGTTTCCAAAAGGGTCAAGACAAGGACGGAGCTGATGATCTGGATGCAAACTGGAACAAGACCATCATGCTTGTTCTTACGTTATGCTTTTCCCTTGAGCATCTATCCTGTCTGCCTTCAGGGACCGGACATTGGAATAAATTATCTTGGTTCCCATCCAGAATTGCCATTTCTTTCTCTGTATTTATATTCAGAAACTGCCAGATGGTAGCTTCACCGGTGTATGTTTTGCTGATCACCCTCTTCTTGTTCTATAAGCACTAAAGGTGCGTTATACGTCTGTAAGCCACAAATGGAGCACAGGAGGTAATTTCAGCTTTTTGAATGGATAATCTATGTGCTAAACTCTTATCCAAAGCAGCTGAAAATGTGAACATGCCATTCTATTTGTCTGTAATGCAGCTAACAATAGAGCTGGTTCATTATAGCTAATTTCTGAAAGATGCCCGTGAGGTTGAACTAGCAAAGTGCTGAAGGAGCACTGTGAGATTGAGTGTGGTAAACTAGCTTGTTTCTGATTTTAAGAGTATTAACTTGAGAGAGAAGTCCGACTAACAAACTAAATTATTCACGGTAGAATGAAAGGAAATGATAATATAGCTTCCCAGTATGACGGACTAATACTGTGGTACTGCAATAAATATGTGAAAGTTGAAGCAAAAAGGAACTAGCATGGATCTGCAGTGGTTTCCAAAGGACCAAAAATGCAGTGCAGAGCTCACACATTAGCAGGTGATAGGGTTGCTTTTTTTGGAAGCTTGTAATGTCTACTCCTTTACCTAGACAAATGTGGTTATTAAACTGTACACATCTCCTGTGTTTAAGCTGCCTCACTTTGCGACTTACGGACTTCAGAATTGCTCAACATTTTTATTATTTAAGTATTAAGGAGTCTTTCTTTGTCAAATCCTTTCTGGGTTACAGATTTTATTTAGTCAGGATAAACTTCTGGGGAAAAGCACTGGCACTGTAGCAGCGTCCTGCTCCTTCTTAAACTGTACATAAATTTAAATCCTGTGATGTTTAAAAGAGAAATATGAACTGTTTAGTGGATTTCTGTGGCATTTCAGGATCCTACTCTATATCAAAACAAAATGAGAACCTTACAGTTCTCATCAAAATGTATTGAGACATAGATGGAGGTTTCTAAAAATTGAATTAGTAACCTTGGCTCACTGTGTCTCAGGCAAATTTTCATTTCTCAATTTAAAATTATTTAAAATAAGAAATGCTGACAAATAGTTGGTTTAAGCTTCTATGGCTTGGATTTAGTGCTTCATCTCTTAGCTGCAGACAAGCGTATTTTTAAGAAGCTCTTGTCAGGAAATGTATATTGAGATTTAAATGTCAGATCCCGAGGGAGCTGAGAACTATGCACAATTGTTTCTAGGTTTGGACGTGTGTGATGTTACTTAATGACGTGAATGATGGTTTTTTTGCCTTTTTCTGCTCTTTCCAAGATGCCTTTGTGATGAGATGCTTTTCTGAAATAAGATTCTCTTGTTTGTGTTGTCCATGCATTATTTTAAGAAGAAACCAAATGAACAATTATGAAAATGTAACTCTGGGGTGCTAGTGACAAGGAAGATAGGGTGCCCCTGTTAAACATGGAAGAGAAATCAGATCAGCTGACTTCAAGGTCTCCTACTATGTACCCTTTACCTGTCTTTTGCCTGGTTCCCTGCCTGTGAGAGCTGGCACAAAATCAGTACAGGATTTTCTGGATGCTATTTTGACTGTAGGGAGAGCAGATGCTCATTCTCTGTCCCTAGCAATCTCTATGTGGGATACCCTCATGTTTGTTCATATCTGTTGTTTGTTTTGGGGAGGAATAAAAGCACTTGCAACACCTGTTCTCGTGTAATGATTACTCTGTTGAGTATTCAGCAGTGAGGTATGAATCATAACATTACATAGTGCTGTTTGCTCTCATAAAACATGCATGATGCAAGAGGGGTCACATCAGATATTTGCTTATCTTTCGGCTTGTTTGAAGACCAAACCACAGCCATGTTGGGATAAAACAGCTGAGGTTAGATAGTGCTAGTAGCATGCTGTTAACTCTTCTCCCAGCTTACCACGAAAACCTCAGTGCTGATACACTCTTGCCATGTGTACAGATCAGCAGAGTAATTAAAAAAAGTAGCTTACTATAAGTTGGCTCTCACTGAGCGGTGTAAGGGAACTGCGAGGACATAGTAAAATGTCCTTGCCCCTACTCCGCTGGGACAGCAAAAGGTGTAATGGCAGTGCCTTTCCTAGCATGGCCACACTCCCAGGGGGACACATCTAATTGAGGAAGCACAACAGCTGGCATTTTCAGAGGTGTACCCAAAGAAAATCAATCTGTGTCAAGTGCCTGATTGCCTTAGGCATCTTGGAGAATCCAAAGTAGATGTGATTATCACAGCTTACTATCGCAATGTATGCACAGAGCCAAAAAAATGTCTTAAAGACAAGAAGTTTACAGCTTTTTCACTGTAATAATATTTTTTTGTTACACTTCTGATGGACTTGTAGAGGTCTGTATCAGGAAACAAGACATGGGCTATGTGCTATGACAACTCCTGCAAACATACCTGGGGTGGTGCAGTGCTGGTTCCAGTGCTGACTGGAGTGCAAGGAAGCACTGGTCACTGGTCCAAGATGTTGGTCACTTCTCAGATGATTAGTTATTAGAGCTCCATCATGCTTAGCTATCCGATTAATCAGAAAGGCATTTAGCTATCTGGCAGTCATTTTGATTATGAGGAACCAAATGCAATTATTTGTAAGCAGTATGTATGCAACAAAGCATAGACACATCTTCCAACTGCAGTATCAATATACGTGACCTAAGTTATACTGACACAAGCTGCTGCATTTTGGTCATGCTGCCTTGGCCTCACACTTCCTTGTGTAACTTGTGCAGGATTAAAATCTACCAGATGAGGATGGTTGTATTTCATTCCTGTGTTGCACACGTCTAGAGGTCTGTGCGAACCACAATACCACCACCTCAATGTCCCTCATGTTACCAGGGCATCCTTGCTCTATGACATGTTTTAATGTGAAGTCTGTAGGATTTGAGCACTCTCTCCATTCACCTGGCAGCTGAGCACTGCTCAGACCATGGTCTCATGTCCACAATGCAGTTATGTATTTCAGTTGGATGTTAACAGCAAATTTCTGGATGAAACTTTAGCCATTTTTCTTTGTACCACTAAATGGTGAGAGACAGACCCCTGCCTTAGCTCTGCTTACACATGGGATATTTTGAACCCTCTAGTCTCCTGAGCTAATTGCCTCTTATGCCACATGCAAAATACAACAGCAATAGAACAGATACATTCAACATGCCCTCAGGTGTGTATGGTGTAGATCTTAACCAGGCTTTTTAGCGTCTGCAAGGGCTTTGCTGATGCTTTTTGTGGAGCTTGTTCTGTGAAGAGAAGATGCTATGCTTTTCAGGGTGTAACACTGTCATGGTTTAAGTCTAGCCATAGCTCAGAGCCACGCAGCCTCTCTTTCACTCCCCCCCCCCTTTCCTCCCCCCCTGCTCCTGGAGGGATGGGGAGGAGAATTGAAAGAATGTAACTCCCACAGGCTGGGATAAGAACAGTCCAGTAACTAAGGTATGACATAAACCACTGCTGCTGCCACCAATAATAATAATGATAAGGGAAGTAACAAGGGAAGAGAATACAATCACTCACCACCCACCAACCGCTACCCAGCCTGACCCGAGCAGTGATCTAACCCTTCTGGGTAACTGCCCCTAGTTTATATAGTGCTTTGGTATGGAATACTTCTTTGGTCAGTTTGGGCCAGGTGCCCTGTCTCTGCTTCCTCCTGGCTTCCTCTCCTTCCTGGCAGAGTATGAGACTCAGAAAGTCCTTGTTCAGAGTAACATTACTGAGCAGCAACTAAAAGCATCAGTGTTATCAGCGTTGTTCTCAGGCTGAAAGCCGAAAACACAGCAATGCACTAGCTGCTAAGAAAGAGAAAAAAGACTGCTACTGCTGAACCCAGGACAGTGCCTACCCCTTATTCCATACCATTCATGTCATGCTCAGATCCCACATTTTTAATATACCATTACTCATCTTATACATATAGATACACACACGCACAGAGGGAGATATCATTCCTTAGTGCATGGACCAATCCCTATAAGGCTGCTGAGTCCATCCATTCCATGATGTTGGGCTCCATCTCTTGTGACAGTCTTTCAGAGCAG
This sequence comes from Forpus xanthops, assembly GCA_032466535.1. NCBI lineage: Eukaryota > Metazoa > Chordata > Aves > Psittaciformes > Psittacidae > Forpus > Forpus xanthops. Next base: position 1,280 of record JASSUY010027820.1, on the reverse strand, counting down.
GAGAGGCTGTGTGCAGTGTTGGATTGCTGACAGTGTTCAAGGCCAGGTTGGACATAGCCTTGGGTGGCATGGTTCAGTGGGAGGTTTCCCTGCCCGTGGGAGATTTCCCTGCCCATGGCAGGGGGGTGGAACTAGATGATCTTAAGGTCCTTTCCAACCCTAACTATTCTATGATTCTATGATCTTTGCCTGCTGATGCTGATCATTCCTTTACTGCAGAAATTGTCTGGTTTCATCAAAGTTCATTCTTTATTGGGATGATGGTCAGAGAGAAGTCAGGGCTAGTCACTGGTGACCTGAAGACACCTAGTTGGTGGGCTATGATAATGCTACATAGCAGGCAACAGCATACAATTGAGTTCATTGGCTGTTTTCCCCTAAATCAAATCCCCTTGAGGTGTACATCAGACTTCCCAATCTTCCTGCATTACCCACCAAGTATACCCGGGTCCCTTATCAAAAGCAATCCCACAAGTGGGTTTGCCTTTACCTGAAGCAGGAATAACCCAGACTGTCTTCCTCAGCAAATTCTTCATGTACACCACAGGAACTTTGCCCTCCTCCACAGTATGTAAAAGTTCTGACCGGGCTGGGCCAGCCCTGTTGGCTGGTCCTCTGGTGTTGATCATCCAGGTGGCTTTTGGTAAATGTGCATCCCCATGTTTGATGGTCCCACCACCCATTGCTCTCTGTGTAGTTTTTAACAGCCCGTTGTACTGTTTGATTTTCCCAGATGCTGGTGCATGGTAGGGGATGTGATAAACCCACTCAATGCCATGCACTTTTGCCCAAAAGTCTATAAGTTTGTTCTGGAAATGAGTCCCATTGTCTGACTCAGTTCTCTCTGGGGTGCTGTGTCACCACAAAATCTGTTTCTCAAGGCCCAGGATAGTGTTCCAGGCAGTGGCGTGGGGCACAGCATTTGTTTCCAGCCATCTGGTGGTTGCTTCCACCATGGTAAGCACATGGCTCTTGCCTTGCAGGTTGGTGGGAGTGTGATTTAGTCAACTTGCCTGGCCTCCATATTTGTACTTCAGCCATTGTCTTCCATACCCAAGAGGCTTTAACCGTTTAGCTTGCTTAATCTCAGCACATGTTTCAGACTCGTGAATAACCTGGGCAATAGTGTCCATTGTTAAGTCCACCCCTCGATCACGAGTCCATCTGTACGTTGCATCTCTGCCCTGATGGCCTGAAGTGTCTTGGGCCCATTGGGCCAAAAATAATTCACCCTTATGTTGCCAATCTAAGTCCATCTGAGCCACTTCAATCTTAGCAGC
>JASSUY010027819.1:22584-34485 GCA_032466535.1 Forpus xanthops | reverse complement strand
TCCTGCTGTGCAGAGGATGTTTAAACATGATCGAGGGTTGAAATTGGCAGAGAGATGGGGAATGTCTGTTCAGATACGCTAAATAAAGCAATGAATAAATCTTAAACATGAGTGTACAGAAGAAGTGGGCAGTGATACAGGCTGGAATTCTTCTTGGACTTGCAAAACATAGAATCAGAGAATCATATAAGGGTTTGGGTTGGAAAGGGCCTAAGATCATCCAGTTCCAAGCCCCTGCCATGGGCAGAGATACCTCACACTAGACCATATCACCCAAGGCTCTGTCCAGCCTGGCCTTGAACACTGCCAGGGATGGAGGATTTACCACGTTTTTGGGCAAACATGTCCAAGGTGGGCTGATGCCTTCTGTCTGGCATGTGCCTTCTATATCGGATTTGAGCTGTTCACATTTATAGTGTGCCCTGTGTGGAGAAAGGCGAAGATGCCTTTGAACCTGTTGGGTTTCTGACCTGTAAAGAGTTAATTCCGGTGGGCTTCCTCTGCTGCTCAAAACACAATGGCTGCTTTCCCCTGATGAATATTGGCCTGGCCAGTATGGGTATTGACATTTTTTCCTGCAGCATGGAACCATCCTTCAAGTCTACCCTTGACTTCCCTCTTGGGTCCCTTTTGGCTGGACTTGGGAAAAGATGTGTCCAAGGATCTATTTTTGAGGTTCTGATGTCTTTTATGTCAGAGCAGATGGATTAAAAGAGCTATGCAGAAGAGACAATGTTTTCTCAGGTGTTAATTCTGCAGTTCCCAGCACTTATTTCATACATGCAGACTGCTGGGAACTTTGTGGGATATTGTCCTAAAGGGGCCTTTGAACCCGGCCCGCTGGGGTTCTCAGAGGTGGGAACCAGATCCAGATGTTTCAGGCATCCACAGACTCCATAACCAAGAGGAGTGTTCTGCTTTTCTCAGCACCAGCAGGTCACTTCTGTTAGAAACCCATTTACACAGCCTGCTGCAGGCACCCCAGGCTGGAGACTTCAGCTGCTGCTTTTCCTTCTGCTGCCAGTAACTTAGGTGATCATGAACAGAGATGTTTCTGAAGCTGGTAGTACATTGACAGAGATTTACCTGTGTGCTGCAACAAGCAAGAGCTCTTGTGAAAGATGCTAGTTAACATTGCTGTTCACTTTCATTTTATGCAGCCCTTTCTAAACTCTTCAAATCCACTTTTATGCAAAGTAGGAGAGAGAAAACTGCTTTTATTAATGAAGTGGCACTCTCTTTGTTCCAGTTTCCCTGGTTGTGCGTATTACCTTGGCTGCTATGTGTGCTTGGCTCTCTGTGGCCATTCTTCTCTAATGTGGTGGTGATGCGGGACAACCAGATGGTATCCAAACCCCTCTTTTAGACGGCTTTCTCCTCTTGGTTGCACAACCCTAGTAACTGAAGTCAAGGAAGCTCTATTGTGCACTAAGGAATGTGGTGGGAAGCTGCCGTGCCCTTCCTAGCACATTCTGTGTTGGCATGAGGGAACCGGGGGAGCAAAGACCAACTTATTTAAAAGATCTCTCCATCTTCTTCCCACAAAGCAATAACATCGCATAGCGAGTGTCATACCTGCTCTGCTGGCTGACAACTACGATGGTATTTCATTGTGCCCAAACCAATCCACAGAGCTTACATAATCGTCTTTCTGTCCTATTCTATGTCAGATGAATTTTAAATTGAAATCCCAGTGCTGTGAGATATTGCCTGGTCCGACTAGAGAGCATCTACCGAGTATCGTTACTACTGATTGTAGTAGTGCTAGTGTCATAGTTTGTACCCAAGTTGTAGTTTTTGAAGTATTACTGTGTGTGAAGGGTATGGATGTGAGGTTAGAGGCTATATTTATTGTTATTTTTTAGTATTATTAGTTATTAGGCTTGGAGAATATGATTTTTCATAGCATGGAAAAAAAAATTACTTTCAAGCCTAAGGAAGGAAAGCATATTTTCACTTTCCAATGTTCACTTGCTATATCGCCATATATGCACAAATCTCCATGAACGGGCATCATTGCCAGTAAAATCTCCAGCATGGCCTCCAAATGGAATAATGGCATCAGCTGTGGCAGGGCAGGTCAGTCCTCACCTCCATCCACTCAAAACCAGCTTTCGGGCTTGCTCAGAACAGTGTGTGTGCAGTGGGGTGTTTGCCAAGGGTTGTGCTGGACGACAGCTAAGCACATCTCCACATGGCATTGTTTGAACTACTATATTCAATCTCTTTTTAATGTTAAAAGCACCAGACTGCTTGCCAGCCCCTAGACATAGCCATGTGTGTGCCTGATGTACTGTCTGGTCAAGCATCAGCCTTACATTTGGCTTTACAATAGTGTCTAAACGGATCTGGGAGCCTTTTCCCAGGAGGACTCACAAAACTTCCAGGTTCTTTGCTTTATTCATGAAGGTTTTCGAACTTCCTCTGGTTTGTCTTTGTTGTGGACTCTTACACTGCTCTAAAAGACCTGCTTTGTTCCACGGAGGCTTTAGTGCTCACTGGAAGCTCCCTGAGCCTGCAGGGCTGGAATAGTGAGGGCAGGCTCCATGCCCAGAGCCTGTATGGAGATGGGAGGGGGTGGATTCATGTGCCATTGGCTTGGTTGTTCCATTCTGAGATTCAGCATAGATCCTCTCCTGGAGTGTCAGCAGGGAGGATGAATTTCTCCCTCATTATGGCCCAAACAAGACCTAGACATACATATAAACATCTCTATGTAGTTTTAGTTTATTTGGGGGTTTCTAATGTTGAGTTTCTTTTTCCACTCATCCTCAACACAGCATCTTCCAGTACTTGGAATCTCCTGCTGGTGATAAAGCACAGCCCAAATGTAAACTGCAACAACAATCTAACCTAGTACAGGACCTGTTTGCAGATGTACTAGAACAGGGATGATGCTTTCCTTACCCCGCAGGGTTGGCCGAAAGGAGCCACTCCAGTTCTGTCTCTTCATCAGGAGGTGGTGCTGGCAAGCTGCACATCTCCTAGCGTTCCCTGGGAGCTCCGCACCAGCCGCTCGCAAACGTGTCCATGGGAGGGCAGCGTTTCCACGGGGTCTCAGCCTCAAACGGGAGTCCTGTATTGCTAGCACGGCGGCCAGTACTTCCTCAGGCATAGGGAAGTGCCTTACCCCAACTGCTCCAACTTATTACAGCCAGAAATGATGTTTATGGGCAAAAGCATTGGACAGGTTTGCATCGAAGTATGGAAAACTCAGTCCACAGCTTTAAAAGGGGAGGCACCTGTAACAGAAGGACTTGGGAGCATGTGAAGGTGCATAGATGGAGTTTCCCTGAGTCCTGAAAGTGGAACAGAGAGGAAGGTTACAGGTGTGATCCTTGTTCTCACCCCAGCATACCTGCTGCTGGTTCTTCTTCAGCTTCCAACTGAAAACTTTTCATTGCTGGATATGGCCTTATGATGAGCATTCAGTGACATGAAATGAGAGGTTACAGAAAAGCACTGTTTGTAACAGTCTTTACATGGTTTGGGGTGCGGGTTTTTTGTTTCTTTTAACACAATTTTCAACTAGAAGTGACTGCTTAATAAGCTCAATGTCCTTTTACACAAACCTGTAACTAATTGTCCTTTGCACAACCTCGCGGCCAACGTTGCCCCGTTGCTGTAAGGTGGCAGGCACTTCATTTGTTGTGATATCTGGTGACTGGCATGTGGTAAAAGGAGTTATGAAGATGAACTAGACAATAAATGGATCGTGAATGGGCGTACAGTAGATATGCAATAGACACCAGCTCATTGTGGGGCTCCAGTTGAAGCAGAGCTGTGGGAGTTTGCAGGAGTCACGAGTGCATCAGCGTTGACTGAAATATCCCAGGTCATTTTTCATGAGGTATATTTGCTTCCTGGAATTTTCCTTCCTTTCTTTAGATTGTGAAAATAATGGTTTTTAAAAGGTGCAAGAATGCAACCCACGGTAGGAAACAGAGCTGAGGAGGGAATTTTGCAGTCTCTCATCTTACAGTGTTATTATATAAGCTTAATGAAGCATTTTCTTACATTAATATCAAATTATAACCTCATATAACTTAACATCATCACCCAGGATTAAGTCCTGTTGCCTGACTCCTTTATTAAATCCTTTAGAAGCATCTAGTGTGAGGTGTTTTAGATAAATGCATGCTGTTCATAACTCTTCAAACTCACTGTAAGAGGTGGTAAGTGATGTTTCTTGGTAGCCACAACTTCTTGTCAATAAAGGAACTTAACAGTCATGGGAATTCACTTTTATGTTTCTAAATGTAGAAAGATTAAATGGAATAGTTACGTTGCCCAAGTTCTGAGCTGTTATATTTATACTGTATACTGGGCTATTAGATAGAAACCTCCATACTGACTTGTCTCACACATGTATATATTTATATACACATAAAAAGTCTGGGCTCTATTCAGAGCTGCATCTTAGAATTATTTTTTTCTGTAGATATATAAGAGATCTGTAGGGGGAAAAAAACATAGATTCCCAGAATGGTTTGGGTTAGTAGGGAGCTTAAAGCTCATTCAGTTCCAACCCCTTGCCACAGGCAGGGACACCTTCCACTAGAGCAGGCTGCTCCAAGCCCTGTCCAACCTGGCCTTGAACACTGCCGGTGACGGGCAGCCACAGCTTCTCTGGGCACCCTGTGCCGGTGAATAACTATGGGTTAGAGATTGTTTTGTGCAAGTGTGTCAGTTCTACTCTGCTTTCCTATGGAACCAATCAGAAAAATTCAAAGGGCATAGCCAAGCTCTCTGATGACACCCCAGCAACGCAGAGCTCTGTGGGCAGCGAGGTCCCTGTCAGTGTTTAAGTTGGCTCAAGGCCTGCTGAAGGGTTCTGAATTCAGTGACTTGTGTTTTCCAGGTGGGGCCAGCAGCGGGTGCAGGACTGCAGACTAGCTCTCAAGCCATCCAGACCACTGTGGGGCTCAAGGGCACCGCGCTGTCCCTGCCCGCTGGGGTGACTGCCAGCCGCAAAGCTGCTGTCCACGTGGACTGGGGCCGAAGTCTCTCGCCCGGCTGCTGCCAGAGCCTCGCCAGCCAAGCCCAGAGACATGGCGACAAACGGGACCAAAGTGGCAGATGGACAGATCTCCACGGAAGTCGATGCTTCCATCACCAATGACAAGCCTAAAACCTTGGTAGTAAAAGTGCAGAAGAAGAAGACGGATCTCCCAGATCGAGACACTTGGAAAGGAAAATTTGACTTTCTTATGTCCTGTGTAGGTTATGCCATTGGCTTAGGGAATGTGTGGCGGTTTCCATACCTTTGTGGCAAGAATGGTGGAGGTATGTTTGCTGGTTTGTTCTTACAACCTCTGATATATTTGCATATTAGAATTCACCAAAAGAAACACCAGTAGACCAGAACGTGGGTTTAAGAGCTTTTTCAGCTCTATAAGTGGGGTTTGGGTTGCATTTCTTTGTTTTACACTTGCCCAGGAAGGTTGGAGTCATTTTGGAGTGTGGTGCTCTGCTTTGAGGTCTGCTCTAGAGTGTACTCTAAACTGCAGTTGGCAGGTGCCCTTCAAAGACCATAAAGGATTAGAGCAGAACTAAAGCACATTGCCCTCTAACCCTTCAGAGCCCTCTCTTTTGGATTAAGTGCTTGAGAGGATTGCATGCGGCTTGTCATACTGACTCTGAGCTCACCATGAAAAGCTAACTCTAGCTGGAAAGCAGACAGTTCTTCTTAAAGCCTTATGCTATCTGCATGCTCCTGGGACAGATGAAGGCAAGAAAATACTCAGACCTTGGGATTTTAGCTTCTTACTTAAACAGAAAATATTTACAGATAGGAGATACATTTTTCTCCTTATTTTCACCTTTTGGGATGCTGGTTCAGAAATGTACATGGGCCTTCCACTAACTCGTGAAAAGTTACACTTAAGAGTAAAGAAAAAGTGGGTTTCTTTTCACATATGATAGGGATAGAAAGAGTTGTGTGTTTCTCCACCAGAACAGCCTTTTTCTTGTTTCTTTTTAGGTGCATTCCTGATTCCCTATTTCCTTACTTTAATTTTTGCTGGAGTGCCACTGTTTCTTTTGGAGTGTTCCCTTGGTCAGTACACATCCATAGGAGGCCTTGGAGTGTGGAAGCTTGCTCCCATGTTCAAAGGTACAGTGGGATTTGGATAACTTTCTGTTGTTTTCAAGTGGCAGAAGTTGCACAAAGTGACAGGGCAAGGATGTATTTCTACTTACACCATCATTTTCTACAGAACCCCCTTATTTTCTGAGGTGTAACTGACAGTTTGGAACCATGTTAGGGTATTGTTCATTTCCCATTACAAATAGCAAAAATTAGGTGTTAGAAACTCAACAAACTTATTTTTGACCTTCAAAACCTTGTATTCCTGTATTTTTTTTCTCAGAAGCATATAAAGACTGTTCAAAGTAGCATTTAAATCTAGTAATCATTGTCTGAGCAGGTAGAGAACTCTGTTCACAGCAATCTGGTAAACACTGGCTTTGTTTGAGGTCACCAAGGTTTGTATCTCCTATTCTTTATTGAAATTCAAAGGGCAGACACTTCAAAGATGGCAAGTTCATGCTGAATTGCTTAAGACTTTATACTTGGAATTTTAGCTAGTTTGAGGTTTCTCACTTCTGGAACTTCAAGGTTTTGATCTAGGGTCTGCACAGTCTTGCAAACCTCCCAGACTCTGCTTTTCACTCTAATCCCAAATCCTTTGACATGAAAGAGTTCCTGAGCTGACTCCTGGAGCAGTGGAGGAGCAAGTTACACATTGAGTTACAAATGACTTCACATTCTGTGACTGGTAGCATAGTGTGAGCTAAGTTTGCTTAGAGTGGACTTTGTTCTAGAAAATTTATTGTTGGGAAAAACCAGAGAGATAAAAGGGGTTCTTGCAGATAACTGCTTGAGTGACTGCTGTTGGCAGGTGGCACAATGCAAAGTATAGCCCTTGCTTTGCATTATGCTGATTGTTTTGAGCACTTCCTCCTGTAAAGTGTCATGTGGCAACTGTCACCAGCCTGAGTATTTGAAGTCCCCCTGAAGTCTCCATGTGGAGTGGAAGACAGGCATCCTTACTGTGGAACCCTGATGTTTCTTCAGTCTGAGATGGTATAATAGCATTATACTAAGCATCAAGCCCCTTGATCAGTGTAGTAAATGCCTACTGGTCTTATCACACATTCTCAATTTGCCTGCATCTGCCAGAAGTTTCTGGGCACTGCACTTTGAGGGCACAAGGTTGTTAACTTGGGTGGTGGTTCAGCCATCCATAAATTTAATCTTAGTGTCTAGTGTGTTGCAGTGAGCAGTCACAGCTGCTGCTGAGGTTTTACAGGCACTTTTTACTTCTACAGTTTTAATTTAGCATCTAGAGAATGTGGTAAATAGTATCTGCCCCGTGTTGTATTTGTCCTTCTGAACTGCAGCTCTTTGACTGACCCTTGTACAGACATTACTAAAAGTTACCTTTTCTTGTTCCATTTTGTTTTCTTTACAGGTGTGGGACTAGCTGCTGCAGTCCTTTCCTTTTGGCTAAATATTTACTACATTGTGATTATTTCGTGGGCCATATACTACCTGTATAATTCCTTCACCACTGTAAGTGTGTGTGGTGGACGGGGTTGGAACTGCTTGTTGAATGTAAAGCAAGGTGATGTATAGATAGCTGATTAGTCTGTCTCACTGTGAAGGTGGGACATTAACACAACACCCATAGAAATTAGTAGGATAAGGCATTTTTTACAAAAATAAATAGAAAACTATGAGAAAAACATAATTTTCCAAGAAGGTCAGTGGAGAAACATAATAAAATGTTGTTTTGGAGCCACAGGCTGCTCTTTCTCACCATTTATTTGAATTTTCTCATCTTGGTCTTCAGAGGCACAGATCTTTCTTTTAGTTTCCCTTTTAGTTAGACTTCTGCCCCGTGATGACAAGCAGACCTGCTTGCTTCTCTGCTTTCCTGCCAGGCTGCAACTCCCTGTGCTGACAGTGCTGACAATGGTGCTAGTACCCCTTTGCCTTTGAGGCTACAGGCCAGTCATTCCCCTGAGAGATATTCTAGTGTATAACTGGTTTAATTTTGTCTTCTACTGAAGCCATGCAAATGTCAGCTCTTTAGGAATTAGTATCATTGTGATCTATGTTAATAGTGGAAGTCTTTATTAAAGAAGCCACATGGAAGAGCTAATTTCATTAGCTCTGAACTTCCATTCATTGCTGTTATTTTTGCCTTTTTTTAACCTTATTTTTAGCTGCCTTTTCTTTTCCCTTCAAGGATGATTCATCAGCTGAGTCGGACTCATCTGATTTGGGGGTTTGGCCATCTGAGGAAGCATTCTTACTTAAACCTCAATAATTAATGCATTATTGTTCAATTGTCTTTTCTACCAGTTTTGTGCATGCTTGCATGCTCCTGGCTTTAAAGAATTGTCTCTTGACCAGATTTGCATTAATTACTGCCTGGGAGTGACATGGCCATTTCTTTTTGTTCAGCATCAGATTTATTATCCATATGAAAGGTCAGGCCTAGTCTGCAACGGGTGTGCTGGCTCATGTCAGATGAATAGTGACTCCTAATTCCCTTAAAGCCTCTTATCCTTGTATTTAAAACATTCAGTACCCTGATACAACATTTTCTGTGAGAGGAGTTTCCAAGATTAGCCATCAGAAGAATACCTATGGTGTATCTAACCGAAATGAGACTCATTCTAATGGCTATCACATGGAAGCAGGTTCTACTTCGCAGAGCTTCTGAAAGATATTGTAATGGACATAGGTAGAAAATAAGTTTACATTTTTCTGATTGCCCCCTAGCATGGTGGGGAAATGGAAATCTCCAACCAAGAGCCATCACCTTTTGTCACCTCTAGTGCAAGAAGAGGTAACAGGACCTCCAGGAGGTCCTTTCTGTTGCCCTTGTTTCTTGCCATGCACTCAATGTACTCTCATGTGCTAAGAGATGTATCAAACACGTGGGCTGATATATTAAAGAGAGGAAGAGAAATTTCCACATCTGTTGCACCCAGCTGATATCAAGTTCAGTAACTTCAGTGATAGACATGCACCCCAGGGAGATCAGTGCACTGCAGACCTCAAAGTGTGGTAGTCCTCCACTCAATTCTCATTTCTAGGAAAGAGAAACCAGAGGTACTTAAGAGCTTTTGAATCTTCAGGCTTTTCTCTCTCCCTTTCTTGAACAGACTCTTCCTTGGAAGCACTGTGAGAACCCCTGGAACACTGACCGCTGCTTCTCCAACTACACCTTAGCAAATACCACCAATATGACAAGTGCCGTGGTTGAGTTCTGGGAGTAAGCTGACAGTTTTTCTCTCTATCATTCCTGCACACATGTGAGGATGAGCTTGTTGTTGTTCATGCACTATCTGCTGAATTAATTGTCAAATACACCATTCTGTTGGCTTGTTCTAGACGCAACATGCACCAGATGACTGATGGATTGGAAAAGCCAGGACAAATCCGATGGCCACTAGCAATTACTCTAGCAATTGCCTGGATTCTGGTGTATTTTTGTATCTGGAAGGGGGTAGGCTGGACTGGAAAGGTAAGATTAAGAAGTACTGTAAATGCCTTTCAATTAAAAATGCCCACTTTACTCATATAGTCTAAAAATTCTCGAGGTAAGAGGCACTGGGGCAGTTTTGCTGGAACAACTTTGAAGTGTTTAATTTCTATCTGTCTTGAATTGATACAGCACCATGGTTTTGGGAAGCTGGCTCCTCCATAGCTAGGTCTGGCCACAGCCTTAGATCTTGCTCACTTACAGACTACCAGGCTGTGCCAGGCATAAAATGGCCTGAACATATGTCTCCTTGTTCCCGGGATGAATATTCCAGCTAGTTTGGATAGCAGTGGAGTGAGGATGCAGTGTTTTGGCTTCAGTGAGAAGCATGCATTTACTGCACAGCTCTTGCTGGACTCAGATATGTAAGTGCTGAAGCTTTATTGCATATAAAAGCCACTCCCCTCCTTTCCTTATGCTGCCTGAGAGCTGTAGGTGGTCCTTGCCACAGGTGTACTTGCATACTGTGCTTCTTGGAGTTTGGCTGGCTTCTGAGTGCAAAATAGATTCTACTAACGAGCTAAAGGAAATTACATTGCTGACAGACCTTTCCCTAGGAATGAAAGGGCAACAGCACCTGCCAGTGGCACGTGCTTTTCCCTCTCCCCAAAATGTCAGGAAAATGACAAGTTGCAGCTGTATTTCACTGGAGTCTGACCTCAGAGTGTCTTTTTTATAGGGCTTTTGAAAAGGGAAGAGAGTAAGACCCAGTTTATCATAACACAGATGAGGAGTGCATGTGAAAAAACAAAAGCAGCTGCTTGAGAGGTGGAGAAATACATTAATCAACATTCTACAGGCAGGGTACTGGTGCCATGAACTTTTGGGAGCTCCCCTTGTTGACTACAAAGCATGAAAAGCAAGAGCCCCTTATGCAAAAATCCCTTTGTCCTCTCTATTCCACCTTCAGGGAAGTAGGCAGCAGCCACCTGCTTTGTAGCCATGGTGTTAGGGAATGCTGCAGTCGGTACTCCCCTTTCCACACCAAGGCACACACTTTCCACTGGGAAAAGCTTCCGTTTAAGAAGTCAACCTCAGTTGCTGCTATGGTGTTTTTAGGCAGCAAATATTTTCTGAAGTGTTGACAAGCATGGATCATTCTTCCTTCCACCTTACAATGTCTTGTTTCTTCCCATCAGGTGGTATATTTCTCTGCTACTTATCCCTATGTTATGCTGCTTATCTTGTTCTTCCGTGGTGTAACACTGCCTGGAGCAAAGGAAGGCATTTTATTCTATATAACTCCCAACTTCAGTAAGCTTTCAGACTCTGAGGTAAATATTGCACCCGTGCTCACAGAAGTTTCACTGCTACCTGTTCCCCTTGCAGACATCTACCTGTCCTCAGGGGCAGATGCAGACTTTTAAAACCATTGTTTCCTGCAATCAGGTTTGGCTGGATGCTGCCACACAGATTTTCTTCTCCTACGGTTTGGGTCTTGGTTCACTGATTGCCCTTGGAAGTTACAACCCTTTCCACAACAACGTTTACAGGTAAGCAGATGACTGCATTTGTTACCATGGCACTTTCCTGACTCAGCTGGAGCTGGATTCCATCTGTCTGTGACCAGTGTCATTGAAATAAAGTGTAGGCTCAGATTTGAATATTAAATGTTACATCAGACTAGGAATGGGATGTATAACCACGGTTACACTAAAGGGAGAGACAGTATGAAATGGAACCTGAACAGAAATCCTAAAACCATGAAATCTTTTCACAGGAATATATTGATGAATGATAGCACTGCTTTACCTGCTGCTTAAAGCACCTTACCTTTGTTTCAGGGACTCCATCATAGTGTGCTGCATAAACTCATGCACAAGCATGTTTGCTGGCTTTGTCATCTTCTCCATTGTTGGATTCATGGCTAATGTCACAAAGAGGCCTATTGCAGATGTTGCAGCATCAGGTATCCAATGTATTTTTCTATAAGCTGTTCGGTGGCATCGGTTGGTATTAGTGTGTCTGTTGTTTCCAAATGCTTCATGTAATGGCTCAAAACCCCTCCCTCAAAACATTCCTCATCTCCCTGTCAGTTCAGTCACCCTGACTGACTGCAGAAGGGAGAGCATCATTTCAGCCCTCTCAATTCACCAGCAGAATCATAGAATAGTTGGGGTTGGAAAGGACCTTAAGACCATCCAGTTCTAACCTCCTTGCCATGGGCAGGGACACCTCCCACTAAACCATGCCACTCATTCCAGTGCCTCACCACCCTTAAAGAATTTCTTCCTCATACCCAATCTAAACTTCCCCTGTTTAATTTTGAACCCATTATCCCTTTGTCCTATCACTACAGTCCCTCATGAAGAGTCCCTCCCCAGCATCCCTATAGGCCCCC
>JASSUY010027819.1:0-22484 GCA_032466535.1 Forpus xanthops | reverse complement strand
TGAGAATCACTTCACACTGAGCAGAGCTCCATCTGCCTGCCTCATGCTCTCAAAGCTTCCATGTGGAGAGTGCTCAGCCGGAAGCTCATCTGAGCTGCACAATGGACACCAATGACTGCTGCCTACAGGTGTGCATTCACAAGACGTGGCAGCACTGTTTGTGACTTCCCAACATCAGGGTGACCCTCACGCTACTGGAATTCTTAAAAGCAAACTGAAAGGAGGAATGATGGTCAGGAGGGTTTTGGAGCCATATTTTCAAATTCGTTTGGGTTTTTAAATTCCTTTTACTGTTTCTTGTGGTTGAGCCCTTGGAGGTGGATCCATTTCTCACTTCCTCACACTTACAGCTCTCACCAGATTTAGAGGGACTTTTACTGTGAAAGTCATTTAGCTCAGGGCAGTAAGATGTCCATGCAGGAATTCTGCTATTCTTTGCAGTTCCTTGTCTTTCTTGCAGATGAAAAAGCTTCAAGGAGGAGAGCAGATGGCTGCCCTAACCCAGCTGGTGTACCAGATACTCACTTAGCAATTTTGGCCACAGGGAGGGATCTGATAACTGGAAGCTTGGTTGGAAGTCACTGGTGGACAGAACATGCCTTACTATACTAACAAATATATCCCCTTGTTGAGGTATTTCCTTTGTTGAAAAGGAGAGAATCAGAGACCTAAAAATAATCTCCAGTAAAGGGCACGTACAAAGACAGTAGAAGCAACAGTTTGGATGGCACACACTGTTGTCCAAAACTGCTCTGGTGAGTTAGTGGTGTGTGAAATAAGCCTCTTGGATATTTGATACAGGCAGAACTATAACGACTACACCTGCAAGCAGAACAATATTTTTATATCCTAAATACTTTGGAAGGCACCAAAGATAACAGAGATGCACATCTCCTCCTGTGGCCATGAATTGCAAAGGATGTTTGGAAACCTGACCTTTTCATTAAAGCTTCTATTTCTCTGTGCAAGCTTGGAAACTGATACTTCATTTTTGCACCATGAGATGTTGCTTTGTGATCTTTTACACAGCTTCATAAGACAATATTATTAAAAGCTGTAGCTGCATTTTGGTGGAATGTGTAACAGAGTCAAGTTAAGGACCTATTTGTCTCAGGTTGATTTTGCTCTCACCACTTCCATTGGAAGGCATTCAAATCACAGCTGCAAGTGCTTCAAAACCTGCATTGCATTCACTTTGACAGTTGAGGTGTGTAAGTCCAACCCTTCACTGGTCTGAGAGCTCTATAAGTCCAACCAGCGCTCACAGGCAAACCTGCCTTTAATGAAAACTGAGGAATGGGATGTCCCTTAGGTGAGGCACGCTGATTCTCCTTCTGTGATTAGTTAGTTTGCTACAGGTTTTCCTCTTAACCTGAAATCAGCTGGCTTCCAGCTATGCTATGACAGCAAAACCGGCTCCTTCTTCCTCTATACTCTTCCAACACCACAGTCCCATCAGCAGTTAGGAAGAACACAAATGACAAGTTTCGCCTGGTTACAACTGGGTAGTTTGTTCAAATGTGTATTTTAAGGTAATTAATGAAACAGCAAATGGGAATGCTGTAAATGCTGCTAGTGTCTTCTCCATTTCTCAACTATCTTTGTTTCTCTTCTGAACTACTTGACACCAAGCAGTAGATTACAGGTGTCAATTACTGCTTGAGGGAGAAGGCTGATCAGCACCTGAAGATGTATTCCTACAGGATAACATTCCCTGCCTTTGCTATACCAAAGTTGTGTCTCAGAAGCAGTTTCTGAACTCCATCAAGTCTTTTGGTTGGTGGGTTTGGGTTTTTCATTTGCTTTGGATGGTTCATTTTAAAAGCAAGATGCATGCACTGACTTCTTGGTCAGTGAACACCGATGAAGCTGAAATCCTCGATTAGATGATGCATTCATGGCTGAGTCATTCAAATACGCCAAAACATTGACAGAGCACATCATCACAGTGCTGGTCTGTCACACTGACATCTCCTCTCCTGTTTCTCCCCTAGGCCCTGGCCTGGCATTTCTGGCTTATCCAGAAGCAGTGACGCAGTTACCCATTTCTCCTCTGTGGGCAATACTGTTCTTCTCCATGTTGCTTATGCTCGGGATTGACAGTCAGGTAAAACTGGTGTAACAACTGTTAACAAAGACACACTTTCTGCAGCTGCATGGTACAAGGTTGGTGCCTCTCTGCATTCTGCACTGCCAGCTCTAAGTGGTGCACAATTGTTTCAGGAATCATCACATAAATGATAGGAGGCATTAAGGAGAGGAGGAGAGACTAAGTGGTTCCAGGAGCCTGGCACAGCGAAAGACTGATACTGAGACACTTTTGCTCTTTCATGAACTGTTGGAAGCCTATACAAAATGTGCAATAAATTTCTTCTTTGATTCTTCCCTGTTCAATTACAGTATTGAGAATACCTTTGCAATGTTCACCAGTGTAGGAGATGCTGGGATAAGCTTGACAAAATTTAGATGCCACAAAGGTGATTTCAGAACTTACCACGTGGAGAAAGTGATGCAGCACATGTTTCATTTTAAGCATATGAACATCAGGAGCAAACTCAGGAGGCATTAGGCTCATTACTGAGGACATTCTGCATCTTAGTGTGTTCTGAAATCAATTTCCAAGGTAAGGATCCTTGGTCCAGGCCTTAGCTGAGTTCTAGATGGTATCTGACGACTGAAGATGAATTGGAGGGCACAACCTAGAGGTTTTACAAATCCAGATAAGCCATTGTTCAGAGTCACTGTTTAGATTAAATGGAACAATGCAATAATTCAGTCATGCCATCCTATAAAAAAACTTGCTGCAAAATGAACAAAAAATCACACAGCACAAGAAAAAGCACTTTGCACACTCAAATGGACTATATCCAACATAGCCTTCATTAATCAGTAATACTTTCAATCCAGAGAGCAGCTGTATTGTGAACACTAGGAGAGCACTCTGTCTCATCTTGCACAGTGCTCTTGGAGGGCTCCGTCAGGGAAGTCCCTTCTGCTGCTGCAGTGCTTGGTGATCTGTGGATGACCCAGCACAGACAGAAGTGTTCACGTCATCTACAGCTGCCACTGTCAAACCAGAACCTCGCAGTTGTTGCCACAACCCTCGGAGCACAGGAAGGAACAGGGCCTGGCTGGAATTCCTTAGCATTCAGTAGAGAAAAGCCATCACACTGACTTCAGCTGGTGAACCAAAATACACAGAGACCAAGAGGGCATTTAATCCTGCAACATGAAAGGGAGCTGAACATTTGTTTCCTATTTCTTTGTTTTTCCATAAGCTTCAGGCTCCACATTCAAACATATTGCTTGATCTGGGGAGAAACTACTGTGAAATTAATTGGGTCAAAAATATTCTTGAAAGACTGTGTCTCTAGGCAACTAACAGCTGAGGAAGGGAGTCTGATATTATTAAAGAGAATCTATATCTCCAGGCTGTCATGCTTGCTTCATTTCTGTCTGTCAGTGAAACATTTCATACACTGTCATTTACAGCAACTGTAACTATTGGTTAAGTTCTGATTACACTGCTGGAAATGAATAGAACTTTACCTACAGCTGGTTTTCATCATTTCAGCCATCACAATGGTAACATTCATTTTGAATATATACATGCAGAAAAGACCTGCAGCATGGCCATGCTCTGTGTATGCAGGAGCCCATCCTCAGCAACAGTCCTCCCTGGGGAATACAAGAATATCTGATTTATTACATATGAGGATCAATCGTGTGTCTTCAAGCTTCACCCACTAATCTGATTAGACCATTCCTGTCTGTTGCCTTTCATGTATGTGAGTAAATCACAGGAAGGAGAAGAGCAAGCCTGCAGAGGATCTAGGGATCAAACCTTCAGCTGGAGCTCTATCATCTTCTACCACAACAACAAGCACTTTCTGTTCATAAAGATCGTGCTATAATTCACACTTAGGAATTCTGAGTATTTTTCTGTCTGGAAATCTAACTGGAGATCTTTGTAGACAGAAACAAAGATACTCAGAATCACTGCTCCCACGGAAGCGAATTTTCATTTATCATTTAATGGCTGCAGCCTTATGCCAGTGATGAAAGCTCCTCCCCTAAATGTGATCCTGCTGCTGTAGTTCATTGCACTGGATTGTATTTGTAACTTTTCTTGCAGTTCTGCACTGTGGAAGGATTCATAACTGCTTTGGTGGATGAGTTTCCGAGGTTACTGCGGAATCGGAGAGAAATCTTCATTGCTCTTGTGTGCATTGTTTCCTATCTGATAGGGCTGTCCAACATCACTCAGGTATGTTCTGTAGAAGAGGTCATCTTACCTCCAATGGACAGCATCTGTTTTATTTCTCCTATCCCCTGCTCCAACCAGGAATCATGTGAAAAGATAAAGTGGCAGAGATCTGCCAATCATCAACGCTACCTAAAGTCTTCAGGCAGTAACTTCGAAGTGTGAAATGCCTGAAGCCCATGGTTGCAGTTTGTCCTACTTCATGATTCAGGTGCCAAGAAAATACACATCTCTCCAGTGTGCCTTACAGCCCCAGACAGGGTAGCCAGGGATATTCTCCATTGCTGCCTCCCATCTACTAGACTGCAAACTATTTTGAGAGAAATAATCGACTTATTGAACAAAAAATGAGTAAAGTGAAATTAAACCAGTTAACTGAATGGTAGTAGTAACCTAATGTTTGTCCATATTGACCTCAAGTGTCACAAGCTTTCAACCTGTTCACTTTCATATGCATTAATATGTCCCTAACCTATTTGCCACTGGTAGTTAATAGCTTGTGTTTTAATCTGTCTTGAAACTGGAGCTCTTGCTACTTATTTTAACACTTCCTTCTTATGTTTTAGGGTGGAATCTATGTGTTTAAGCTTTTTGACTACTACTCTGCCAGTGGAATGAGTCTCCTGTTCCTTGTATTCTTTGAGTGCATCTCAATATCCTGGTGCTATGGTAAACAATGTTTTTACTTTTTCCCATAATTTTTGCACATCATAAGCATAATTCATCTCTTGATTTGTTCTTCTGTGAGTGTTGCCACGCTGAGGGTAGAACTGAAGGTACCTTTGTTTCATATGCATGTAATTAGACTCAAAGTTGCCTTGTGGAAGGTCCTTGTGCCTCTTTTAAAACACCCCATGTATAAGCCTGGAAGTCAGTAGATACTAAGTTTTTCAGGAATATAAATAGGTGACATCTCCCTCTTTTTTTCTTGTCCCCCTTCCTTGGAAAGCTTGGGCATTCTGAGGTGTTAGCTACTGCTGCTCTTGACATAGTGACTTGGATCTTTTGAGCTCTGTGATGTTCAAATACGAGAAATGACTCAGTCACTCTAGGACCTTGTGGTGAGAGCCAGGCTCCTCCATCACTTTTATCTTCATAATTGCCCTAAAATATCCAGAAGTCTGGACTGGGAAGCTCTGAGTGCAAAGATTGATGAATATGTATCGTATTCTTGCCAGAGTATTTGTGCATTTGGCCTTAGTTCTGTGTTAGCTCATCCAAGGACCTACTCCATGATTGCTAAGGCACTTCAGTTTATACGACAAAACTGACTCAGGGCTAGATAAGTCAAGTCCTTCTGCTTAAGAGGATAGAGCAGCATTTTTTAGCTCAGAGATACCACATGTGAATCCAGCAAATACGAATGGAAAAATCCACCAGCTGAATAGTGAAGAAATCAAAGCTAAAAATAAAGCCATTATTTATTTTTAGAAGATGCTGGAGTGCTGGTAGGTAACAGCAGCAGCAGAAGGGCCACTCCGACTTCCAAAGCTTCCAAATGCACCTCATCATTTATGAGAATGTCTCTCAAAACCAGAGCCATCAACTGACTCAGTTACCTGACGTGTTTCTTTACTGTTTCTTATCTCTCTATTTAGGTGTTAACAGGTTTTATGACAACATCCAAGAGATGGTGGGATACAGACCTTGCATCTGGTGGAAACTCTGCTGGTCATTTTTCACTCCTATCATTGTGGCAGTAAGGAACCAACTTTTATTTTATGATTCAAAGGATGTGAATAAGGTGACCTGAGTACTACAGTGCGGTCATTTCCATCCCCACTGGTTCAGATTAACTCCGACTTCATTCCCTTTTGAAGGATTTGAGCAATTCCACTGAAGGCATTAGCCAAAACCCAGTGTCACTAAGGGAAACCTGTGCCTTAAGACAAGAAACCTGTGCAATTGCAAGGCTTGTATTAGTCCCCTGGAAATGGTAAAATGAGTCAAGAGTTTGGTAGAGATAGAAGAAGGTAAGAGACAAACATGGCCCATTTCTTGTGCTCTTAGACAAAATTTAGCAATCTCTCTGAAGTCTGAATTTTCCATCTGTACAAAAATGCCCACACTTTGTAAACTGGATTCCTCCACAGGCACTATTGTGGTAACAGACTGAGGTTACACACTGATGTTGTTCTGTCAAGGGACTCAGCTCAAATTACATTGCTACTGGGTTTTCTGACAAACTTTGCAAGGATTTCATGCACTGGAAACCACAGTACAGGCTCTTCCTGATTCCAGTCTTTGTCCAGTTAAGCCCATACAGTACACTTAGAAATAATCAGTTAACTACACATAATTTTAATGCAGTGCTGAAAACCTGTAATCAAGTAGACACTATTGTCCATGACACAATACTTCCCACTCACTGATATTTCTCTGGTAGTCCCATGTAATAGCCATAGAAAAACAAGCAAAGATTACTGAAGAGAGGCATTGAAATGAGTTTATATAGAGGGCTCCTTGATTCATCTCTACCCAGGTGAAGGCAGCTTTCATGTTTCTGAAAACCAACATTCAGGAAGGAAAAAAACCTGCATTCTGTTGATTTTAGATGATTTTTTGTCTTATCAAAACTTGCTGGACAGAACAGTAGGCAGATGACCAGCACTGTGTGTAAAAGCTTACCACATCTCCTCTGTCTTTTAAAGTCATCAATAGAATCTGTTGTCCAGTGTAGTGATGTGCCACTAAAATCTGCCTGTCTGCATTCTCCTCCATGGGAACGGGTTTTGCACAGTGCCTGAACCTGGGATCAGAATGAGGTTCCTCTTTTGCTGGTTCAGCTCAGCAGGTTTCCCTGATGGAACACGCCAGGATAGGAGCCTTGCTTGGGAGCTTACAGTTAAAAATACCGTGTTTGCAGGTCATCTGTGTGAAACTAACACAAACACAACCCACGGGTGCTGCTCAGTGGTGCAGTGTACATGGGTGTGCAGTGTTATTCCCCAGGACCCCCATCTTCCCAATAGCCCCCTTCCCTCTGATTTTGTGCAGGTGATCTGAAGACTGCCAGTACCAGTGGAGTCCCCCTACCAGCGTACCTGGATAATCTGAGATGCAGGTTATGTATGTGAAAATAGAATTGTTAACTTAAACATGAAGATAATTCTGTTAAGAAGCTTTTTGGGAAACTGCCTCCTCCTTGCTGAACAATTCAGAGTGCTTTTTGAGTCTCACAGGCTAGGATCTGTTACTCAGACAAATCTGTAACCACTTATTGAGCCGCAGGTCCCATTCTGAGTGCTCTTGTTTTCCAGTATGAGTTTGTTCAGAGGATCTGAGCAGTATCAAAGCCCCTGGGCCAAGCAGTCTTAGGTGTTGATATTAGAGAGGTCAGTACAGAGCCAGGCTTTAAAGAGCCTCCAGGAGTGCATTGCTGGCCAGTCCAGTAGAGCTGTACTGATGCTGTTATTCCAATAAGAAAGTTATAAAACAGCCAAACAGTTCCATTCCGTGTACACATTCCCAGACTCAAGCTTAACTGAGCAAGGAAATGGTCAGTGCAGAGGACTGATGTTTGCCTATTTTCTGCAACCTTCACTTGGAAGAGTGACCTGCAGGCCCCATCTACAAGGCAGTGCCCAGCAACCATCACCAGGGATCAGAGGATCCTTGCCTGGATGAAAAAGTCAATCCAGAAATACTCTTGAACAGAACACTCTGGAAATCTCATCCAAATCTTCTTTTCCACTGTATTTTGCAGGGAGTCTTTCTCTTCAGTGCTGTCCAAATGACTCCACTCACAATGGGAAGTTACGTTTTCCCAAAATGGGGCCAAGGGGTTGGCTGGTTCATGGCTTTGTCTTCCATGGTGCTGATCCCAGGCTATATGGCATACATGTTTCTAACCCTGAAAGGCTCCTTAAAACAGGTAAGTCTCTTTTTCCTGACTGCAAGATTTCACCTGCCGAGACCTGTGCACACCAGTCAGAGGTTGCTGGGCAGGTCTTTTCTACTGTCTATTTCCATTTGCTGAGCTAGTTAATTAACATTGAGCTGAAAAACATAAAACCAAGGACCAAACAGATCAAAGACAAGACAATGTCTGTTCCCTCTGTTGTTAAACACAACTCCTAGCATCAAGTCTCCTTATCTCTGGGCTTTGAAAGATTCAGACGCTTTGTAACATAGCTCCTTACACCCAGAAAAAGTAGCAGTTTGCCAAGTATGTAAGTTTGTTCTTACTAACACAAGCCACGCTGTCATGTGTCAAGGCAGGTTACGCTCTAAGGAACTGAAATCAAGGTGAAAACTGGACTAAATACATAACTCACATTTCCATGAGTCTGCTCACAGTGATCCAGTTTAGCATCTCCCTGCAATGTGTTGTATGTTACACCTGCTTTAAGTTACACTCCCTCCCTTGCTCTGCTGCAACTCAGAGGAAGTACATGTAAAATGTTGGGAGTGTATTTTATGACTATACTGTCCTTCCCTTTAGTCTTAATTTGAGGGATTTCTGTGAACAGTTATTTCTGAAGAGCATTAGAGACCTTCTTCCCATTGCACTTTGCTTTTAGCCTCTCCCGGATTCCTTATTCCATCTGTTAAAAGGAGATGACACTTCCCATATAAGAGATGCATAGTGTGGCTTAAATCTGTTTTAGAGTCCTTGGAGAAATGCTACTCAAGGAATGTGAGCTGGTCATGAAGTTATTGACCCCACACACTGCCCGGTAACCACTGTTTTCTTGAAGCTGGATGCATCCCTAGTTTTCCCTCTCAGCCTCTGTAAGAGGCCATTTTCCAGCACAAGGGTTGAAATGCGCATCCTTGTCCTCTGTGGTTGTGGGAACCAAAGCTTGTCAGAATGAATCCGTCACAGTTTCTGGAACATTCTAAAGTCATCTACAGAGCCATCTTTGCAAAGGGACAGGTGATCCTAAGCAGAATTGACAAGCAATGCTCAGACCTTGAGCCAAATATTTGTCTTCAGCAGATTTTAAGACTCGGTATCTTTTTCTTTCCCCTGCTTGTCCTTAGCCCCTGCACTTTGAGCAGCTTTCCTTTAGTTTGATGGAAGTGTTTACATGCAAACAGAGAATTGTTGTCCTAAGATACAGCTGCTCCTTGGGCAGAGTTCTGCAAGACCACAGTAAAACTTCCTCATCTCGGTCTTGCTGTGGGTTAAGGTCTCATTTCTGAAGCACTGACAAATGATCATAAGATAATAGAAGGAACATACAACATGACGATAAAAACTGGGCTCTAGATACAAGTGTAAGCTAGGCAGGTTCTTCCTGAGAGAGAACACAAAAGGGCTAGGAAAGACAGAAGTAAAACAGTCTTAACTACAAGTCTACTTCACTTGTATCCTTGGAGGCACTAACTCCCAGAACCTGCTCCCAGCACTCTCTAGTCCCCTCTGCTCCCTGGGGCAGTCACCATCACATCTGCAATCCAGCTTTAAGTCCCTGCTGCAGCCTCTGTGCTGTGCCTGCAGCTCACTGTGGTTCCTAACATGGCCTCTCCTTGATTCTGTTCCCTAGGCATGCTCAGCTGGGAATGCCGGAGGCATAGACTGTTTTGCAGGTGGTCTCCAATCTCACTGTCATGTCCAGAACATAGCTGAGACTAGTTCTAGTACTTGTGGTTCACTGCCTTTTTGGTCCCTTGGGAGATAGAGAGTTTTTTCACTTTCACAGAATCACAGAATGGTTCAGGTTGGGAAGGACCTTAAGGTCACCCAGTTCCAACCCCTGGGACATGGGCAGGGACATCTCATACTAGACCGTGTCACCAGCCTGGCCTTGAACACTGCCAGGGATGGGGCATTTACTGATTCTCTGTGCCTCACCACCCTCACAGTAATGAACTTCTTCCTTACATCTAACCTGAAATTAGGTCTAATTCCTGGGCAGAAGTGGTTCGGGTTGCCTTTAAAAACCAACCACCCAAACCCCGTAGTCTTTTGCCTGCCTCACATTTATTGTTCTTTCAGCGCATCCAAGTGATGATTCAGCCAAGTGAAGACATCACTCACCCTGAAAACGGGCCAGACCAGGCCCAGCAGGGCAACTCTGCAAACAAAGAAGCCTACATCTAAACTTCTCTATTGTCGAAGCACCAAGACAACTCCAGAACAACAAAACATATGGTTGAATATGACCACAAATTCATGTCCGAGAATATAATTACCTACCTCTAGTGGCAAAAAAAAGAAAAAAAAACAGAAAAAAAAAGACAAAAGGTCATCTCCACCACAAGGGAATAGCCATGGGCATGATCCACCACTGCGCGAGCTCACACGTTGAGTGTTCTGTGTTCTCTGGCAACCCATAGACTGTTAATGTTTTTATCCTTTCACAATAATAGTTGCATATCTTGGAATTTGTAAATTGATGTGCCAAGACCTTTTTAATCTACCTTTTAGCAGGACTATTTGAAGTTTTGTGCTGCTGATTTTTAGTAGTTTATCACTATTTCTTACCGCTCGATCCCAGGACTGTTATTTCTGACTTTACAGGAGTAAAATTAAGTTTGGAGTTGTTTTGTATAAAAGAACGAAGTATTTTGTAAACAAGTGATTTCCAGTGAAAATCTGCCCTTAAACTTGGTTCCAGTCGAGGCCATTTGAAGGGGAGGAGTTCCTTCAGTTAACAGCAGACACATTCCTCTATATGCATTCCTTTATGCACTTTCCTAGTGCAATTGAGTCCCGTGGCTGTTTGGCCACCCAGCACAACACAGCTCTACGTGCTACCTGCACTTATTCTTTCAGGATACCTTTCAAATCAGATAATAAATGTCTTTAAAATCTATATACTGTTCCTGATGAAAAAAGAGCATGTCTTTGTGAATCAATACAACACAAGCTGCAGATGCTAGAGGCAAAAATATGTCTTTTTTAGCAATATAAGAAATAATATCCAAGAGCTCTTAAAGATTCCCAGGAGTAAAAGAAATACCAAGTACTTGCAACGCGAGCTCAGAGTACTTGAGTTTCTATCACGCTGTCACATTTCTACTATTATTGCATTGCCACCAAAATAGAAACCAAACCAATGGCCTCAAGAGCAAAGCTCATCCTTGCAGCTCTAACTTAGGGTTTGATCCACAACTGGTCTTTCAATTCTGTTCAAGGACTTTAATAGTTTCTAATAAGCAAATTATGAAATATGGCTTGATAGCACTTTGAAAACAGTTCTATTTTTATTTACCTATTATTTGTGGTGATGAAGGTGTGAGGGAAGTTGGTTCCATGCTACAAGAGTCTGCAGCGTGGGCTCGGTCGGCATTTGCCACGCAGGGAGAAGGGCCAAGGGGTGCTCGCAGTGACTCCCTATGTGTTAAATGCCATGGCCAGCCCCGTGTGGTGTTTCTCGTTTGGCAGCTATACGACAAGACACAATGGATTCTGAAAACTGCAGTGGTTGGTGTTTGATTGTAAATGACTGTGACAGAACTGTGCAATGAAACATGCTTTTCAGCAGATTTTTGTGCAACGTACAATGTTAGATAGCACAATTTATGTAGAACTACTACGTGAAAAACATGTTAACTGTGAATGTTGGGTTTTTTGTTGTTTTTGTCTGAAGGTGACAACCATATTCTTGCAATAAGGTATTATTCTCAGAATGTCAAGCACATCATTGTAGAAATACTATATATATATAATACACATGTATTTCAAATGACATCATAAAATCTCCGAGTATGTTTGGTAGATTCTAAACTCTTTCATACATAGATCAACTGTAAAATACGATGAGACCCTATGCTACATCCTAAACAGCTATAGCTGAAATGCAAAAGTCCTGTAAGTCTTTGGGATTTAGAGGAAACCTGTCCATCCCCCACCAACATGATGATCCATACACATCCTAATTGTGACTTTCATTAGACTAAGGATTAAAAACTCCAACTTCCTCTTTCTTGTTTAATGTAACCAAGTCCCATGTTGTTCTAAGACAAATGCAGTATTTAATGTTTGATTGTAAACAATTATGACCGATGTTTGACAGACCTGCTCTTTAGCAAAAAGCTGTACAAACGTATCATATAGCACAAACTAGTGTTGTAGAACTACTGTGTGTAAACTGTGAATAGCTGTATCTTTTTTGTAGTACTTGCCCTGAAAGAAAAGATTATTGTATGATCATGTAAGCTTTTTGCAATAAGGAAATCTCTGAACACCAAGCAAATCTATCTCTATATAAAAAAATATATATGTAATATATACATATTCAAAAAATATATACAGAGCCTGTTTAAAAGAGTACAGTATTATTTAGTAAATTGCAACCTGTTCTATGGACCAAATGTAAAATATTTATAAATTAAGATGCATTTTAAATGTCTATAAACGGTGTCATAATTACAGCACGATTGTTATGTAAGTTTCCAAGAGTTTAGAGGACAAAGAATAAAGGTTATATTATACATTAAATGCTGAATTTTGCAGTGTTTCATTGGACAAACCCAAGGTGTGGCATTCTCTGTTTCATGTATTCATATAAAAATACATCTGTTTATAGAAATGTATATGTTTAGGCATATACATATATGAATCCATACTACTTCTGTAGTCAGTACCTGCACTCATTGAGGTGGCAGTTACAGCTCTAGCTGGCATCCTGCTGTGTGAGCACTCCTGCAGGGAAATGCAGAGCAGGGCCTCGAGCAGCCCTAGGGAAAGACCTGGATTTGGAAAGCTCTTGGGATAGGTTTCTGGAGACACTTTGGGGTATGGAGCATCCAAAGGCAGTGGTTTTGAAGCTGTTACTGAGGAGCTGAAGCCAATGGACTCATGAAACAGAGCCCTGATACTAAACAGACAGATTATCCACTTAGGAAAGTCACTGCTGTCTGTATCAGCTGCCACTACGGCATGAGAAGATGTCAAGCAAGCTGCACAGCAGTCGGCCTTACATCTGCGCCGTGCAGTGCTGCTGAGGAACTGAGTGCTGTGCTCTGAATTTCGTTATCTAACTACAGAACTGGAGCAGGATGTCATGCTGGGAAGAATTGATGCCATTCAGGGAACTTGATTAGGATTGAAAATGCTCCTGATAGAAGAGTCTAAAATCATAGACTTCAAATTCAAAATGCTGACCTTAGCATAGAGCACTCCGAAGTACAGGACTGGGTCAGATCCTGCTGCTGCTTATCCAGCAGGCTGGGGAGGAAAGGCAGCAGCATGTAGGGATCCCATACTGTCTTGGAAATGGAGGAAGGAGCAACTTTGATGCTGTTGAAATATAGAGGCACATTTAAACCATCTTTAATGCTTAGTTCATGGACATTGTGGTTTGTATTCATGTCCTGCTGCTTTCACACTGAACTGGAAGACAGCAGAAGACAGCCCAGTGCCTAAAGGGAACGACAAGAAACTGGAGAGGGGCTTTTGAGGAGGGGCTTTTGACGAGGGCCCATAGAGACAGGACAAGAGGAATGGCTTTAACTGCCAGAGGGGAGATGGAGATGAGCTCTTAAGCAGAAGCTCTTCCCTGTGAGGGTGCTGAGGCACTGGCACAGGGTGCCCAGAGAAGCTGTGGCTGCCCCATCCCTGGCAGTGTTCAAGGCCAGGTTGGACACAGGGGCTTGGAGCAAACTGCTCTAGTGGAAGGTGTCCCTGCCTATGGCAGGGGTTGGAACTGGGTGAGCTTTAAGGTCCCTTCCAACACAAACCATCCTGGGACTGCATGAGCACTGCAGCAGCATGAGTTGGGTGCTGGTGCCGAGCAGCTGAGTAGGGCCCCTGTTGAAGGATATTGCGTTAGTGCTGTGATATTTCCATGTGCTCCTGGAGGAATTTTGCTGTGCTGCAGAAATCCCAGCAGCGATTCAACAAGAAAAATGCAAATAAGGTCACTTCTTCCCTGCAGGGCTGCAGGATGCCCTGGGAGAAAGCCACGTCCTTGCTCGGCAGGAGTATTAGTTGGGCTGCATGTGCTTTCACTCTAAAATAACACTGTGTTGCTTATGGGGGGTTTTGTTTGTTTTAAGCCTGGTTATTATTTCTGGTTTGTTCTGCTCAGGCCACAGAGGCATTACAATTAACTGTTAGAATGACTCCCACTGCTGGGTCATCCCCAGAGGCATGGTTATGCATTCCAGTGCAGACAGGCTCATGCTTACCACAGCCTGGAAGTAAGCATGGAGTAGCATCTCCTGCCTGCCAACCCCTCTCCTTGGCCATAGCCTCATGTGGCACCTGCCATTGAGCACAGTGGGGAACAGCAGCAATGGGTTGTGTGGAAACATTTGGACATTCACGTCTTGGATAAACCCACTGCAATGCTCCTGTGAACAAATACGTGCAGGCAGCCACGGGGGGGAAACAATGCCATAGAATCCTCATTTCCCAGGGATCCCAACTGATCAACTCCAGCTAAGCATGAGCTGCAGCAGCTGCCAACCCGCTGTAGCTGCTGCTCTTAGTGTCTGTGGGTGCCACACTACCATGAATTAACCAGTTCCACCCCTCACTCATCAGAGCGAGAAGGAAGGCGCCGGGTTTTACATTCTAAATGCTGCCTAAACTAAAAGAGTTTAAATAAAACTGATAAGGGAGGGGGTTACCCATATACCATTTTTCCTGCATGTTTTTCCAGGCTTAAAGCTTCCACAGTTCCTCTCTTCTTCCTATGAAGTTAAACAAAAGAAAAGGGTCAGAGCACAAAGGGGAATTAAATGGGGTAAAGTGAGGCATGGTGTTAGTCCTGCCGCAGAGCTCAGGCTTCTTCTGAAGCTGATGTGAGTACTGCCACTTGTCAGCCCTGCCTCTACAGGTCGAGGCCAGTCAATAATTCTGCCCCTCTTTATTTCCTGCTGGTGGTGCTGGGCAATGAGCAATTATCCCTTTCTGTTAGCACAGAAATCCAATTGCTTTTTAGGGCTACAGAGCTGCGTCGGTGCCTTTTGCAATATTCTTCTGAGCAAACACGTGGCATTCAGTCAACATCTCAAGCTGACCCGTGCACACGAAGAGACACGGTTGTGAGCATTTGACACATATGAGCGCACACATACACACACACATGCACACACGTGAGCACACAACCATGTGAGCACACACACACAATTTACCAATGCATTCATTCAAGACACCCTATTTCAAAGTTCATGAAGTGATGGGGGGAACTTCACACTATTTTGCAACTGAAGAGCTGATTATTGCTTTCCCCAGGTTTGAAATGGTCTCACATTAAAATCACTGGCAAATATTCAGTTATTATTTATGAATATCAAACAGGCTGAAGTAATCCTGCGGGTTCCTTGTGAGTCATAAGTACACGATGGTGCTAAATGTGTCCAAAACCGCCTCAAAGAGCAGGACAGGATGGCTCAGGCATTATTATGAGGCCAAACCTGATGTATTTTGCCAGCAGTGGTGCTTTAGTCATGCTGGAACGGCTGCTGTGCATGTCTTTGGGTATAAATAGCTGAAAAGTGTTTATAAACACATCAAAGTAACAGTGGGTACACAAATAGCCAGAATGTGCATGTCACGTTTTTGTCTGGATGCTCTTCCACACTTCCCCAACCTGGGCACCACTCAGTGATGGGAGGGGAGCAAAAATGACTGGAACAAATCACTGCCTTATTGCCTTCAGTCAGTGCAATTTCTGCTTCTTGTCCTAAAGCAACCTGGGAACATCTAAACGAGTTTAACATAAAGAAAAGCATAAGAAAGAGGCCACTCTTCATCTACTAAATGGTTTCCAGACACCCCTGGCAATACCATATGCAAACATTCTTTAACAGCCCGGCCCCCCACACACACACAGACAGTTAACATTAACTACAGCCAATACAGCCGGTAGGTTGGCAGTGGGGCAGGACCCGTAACACCAGCTGAGGCAATGGCTTGGAACCAGCCGGTCCCACAGCATGGTGAGGCATGGCTCTGCCCTGAGAGGCAGCTGAGGTTCCCGCTGCCAGGATGCACCTCTGGGCATCTCAGGAGCTCCACCAGCAAAATCCCTGTCCCAGTTGGTGAAACAGGAAGTTGCTGACTATTACCTTGTGTATATAAAGCTGTCTGGTATTGCAGGATGGGAATCAGCTACCCTGGAATGACTGAGGAGTGCTTTGATGAAGCCCTTCTCTGAGTAAACCGATAAATCTCTCTAGGAGCATCAGCCAGTGTGTCAGGTTGTGTTAGGGAGCTATTTCTAGGTCACTTGGGTTCACTGCGCTGCACTGCAAACCTTCCACTGAATGATGACCACAACAGTTGATCACAATGTTGGAGAGAAGCACCGACTCCCACTGCAGGTGACTGCCCGAGAAGGGGCAGAGCTCAGCAGCCTTTAACCTGCTCTTCACCAGCTGCCAACACATGACCTTTCCTTGCTGGCCTTCTCCCAGCCTCCAGCTGAGGGGACAAGGCGACCTTCCCAGCCCCGGTGCTCCTGCTGGGATCCTGTCAGGATTTGCTTCTAAAGGACCAAATCAGGCCTGCAATTGGGTTAAAACCCATTCCACCTCCATCCTCCTGCGCTCTCCGAGTAAAGGAAACCCTCGTTCCGTTCCTCCTGCTCCTGAATTCACTGAGCTCCCAGCAGCTGACCCCAGTGCTTGATCCAAGCTGGGAGCAAGCTAGAGAGGGAAGACCTGTCCTTGCACGGCTGAATCTCCACTGGTACAGCTTACCTGTGAGTGAGGGCTGGGGGGGATCACTGAGGAGACCACAACACAGAGAAACAACCAGACTTGTGCTCATGGGGAATCGCTCTATGTTCAGCTCTTCCTCTTCCACCATTAGCTTACAGAATGACTACCTGAGGTATGGCTTGAGCAGTCTATTAATCTATGACACTGACCTTTCTTTTTCATCTCTTTTTTACTTTCTTTGGGCTAAGTCAAGGTAAGGCAAAGAAAACCAGAGTGACTGTGACGGGGATTAATCC
This sequence comes from Forpus xanthops, assembly GCA_032466535.1. Classification (NCBI taxonomy): domain Eukaryota; kingdom Metazoa; phylum Chordata; class Aves; order Psittaciformes; family Psittacidae; genus Forpus; species Forpus xanthops. The sequence continues at coordinate 5,360 of JASSUY010027819.1, read as the reverse complement.
CCCAAAGCACTGCTTTATAGCACCACTGAAAAGCCATAGATTGGAATGTCTGCAACTGAGCAATAAAACACAAGCTTATAAGCAAATGGTGCAGCAAAACAAGTCTGGAGACATGAGGGCCTCACTGTTGGAGCAGAGTGACTGTACTCAGGTCCATCATTCAACTGTCAGCATGGAACATTGTGCCTGTGTCACTTTTAAGCTTCTCATGTTCTCAAAATGCTTCCACAGATAGGCTAAAGATTTTTTCTTAATGCTTCACCTACCATGCATTACTTCACATCCAATATTTAATGATCTGTTTGCAACTCCTCCTTTCCCTTTGTAAGTGACAGACTTCCCAAGGGGTTTCTGGCATGCTCGCTTTGTATTTCCACTTCCTGCTTTGGTTTTCTCTGTGTTATGAAGGTAAACTCTCCAGGGTTATGAAACCAGGACTAAGGATGGGGCCTGGTTTTATTTACTGCTGGCTTTTCAGGAAACACTGAAGTTAAAGTTTTCCAGGATTACTGCTATAGGAAAAGCCTCTCGAGGAGCTTACATTAACTTCAAAGCGCAAATCCAAGGAATGCCATTGCACCATCACACTGCTGTGCCCTGCAATCCCTTCGAAAAAGCCCTTTCTGCATCAGGAGCACACACTGCTGTGCCCTGCTCCATCCTGGTCTCTTGTTTAGCACCGATTGGTAGCACAGTTTCTGCAGGAACCACTTTCCCTGTTCTGAGCCTGTGTGCTGCCACGTGCAGAGCTCTCCTGTTGCAGCAGAGCCAGAACGAGCAGAGCCCCTTGTACACTGGGTGCTGCGAGGAGGCCCTGGAGCCAGCAATAACAGGTTCAACCTTAAACAGGGGAAGTTTAGATTGGATCTGAGGAGGAAGTTCTTTACTGTAAGGGGCACTGGAATGGGTTGCCCAGGGAAGTTGTGAATGCTCCATCGGTGGCGGTGCTCAAGGCCGGGTTGGACAGAGCCTTGGGTGGCATGGTTTAGTGGGAGGTGTCCCTGTTGGAACTGAATGATCTTAAGGTCCTTTCCAACCCTGACTGCTCTATGATTCCATAACAAGCAGAGCCCTGTGTGCACTGGATGCTGGGTGCTGTGAGGAGGGTCCTTGGGCACACCGCCGGCAGCGAGCAGCTCAGGACTGTGACATCTGCACAGGGAGGGAGCAGAGCGCAGCCCACGGTACATTAACCAGGGAAGTTCAGAAGTGTACAACTCAATGGGCTGTCAGAACAATGTTCCTCCAATGCTCTGCTCAGACCAGCATTTTGTCAGTGTAAGTACAAATGCCAACACTGGCTAAGCCTTCAAACAAGCCGTGTGCATTTTATTAGTGACTGATGTAAGCACGGGCAGGAAGGAACAGGAGGAAAGTTCATGTTCCTTCAAACCACTAATAAATAGATCCGCTGGAGAGCTGGGTGGCCTGCAGCCTGCAGCTCCCATCCCAGGGCCAGCTTGTCTCTTTGGTGCAGTGAGATGAACAGTTTGAGCTTTCATGGCCAACGTTCCCCATTTAAACTGACCTCCTTGGGTCTTCCGGGGCAGATGCTGCTCTCATGGGCCCTGGCACCATCCTCATGAATTTTAAAGGGAAAAATTGCAGCTTCTGTGGTTGTATTAGACCTCAATTAGTCATACACAGTTGTCTGTATCTACTCAATGCAGTTTATCATTATTGCTGTTCCTGAAGCAACCCTGAGCAGCTTGGCTGGGCCAAAATCCCACTAGCTTGAACACTGCACAAACACAAAGCCAAGAGCAGCACTTGTATTGCTGTCACTTTCAAGATAGGGCTAAAGGTTCATTCACTGATCTCTACTTACCTGCTTGTTGCTGCTGTGAATAACACATCCAAGTCCAAAGCACAGCAATGATCAGTCGATCCATGGCAGTGCAACGTTCCTGCCTGGGGAAGGAGAGGTTAAGATCACATCTTTGAATTCCATGAGCCTGTGTTGCAAGTTAACCACAGAATCACAGACTGGTTTGGGTTGGAAAGGACATTAAAGCTCATCCAGCTCCAACCCCCTGCCATGGGCAGGGATACCTCCCACTGGACCAGGTTACTCAAGGCCCTGTCCAGCTTTGCCTTGAAGTTGCTCCTCAAAAGCTTCCAGTAATTCCTCACATGCCTCTACAAAGCGTGTTAACCTGCAGGAACCCAGAGCAGGCTCAATGCCCAAAGATCCACCTTGTACGTTGGTGTAACTCTGCAGAACCACCCCAAAGCTCTAATGGGAACCAGAGGAGAACCCACCTCTCCACCTATATCTCCTCTACAGTGCCCTAGAGCATCCAGGGATTTGCTCCTAACAGCCAGGACAACCACCTCTGACTGGGTGCAGCTGCCCCTTCCCGGCCTGAGATGTACTGGGGATGCCCAAGCAGTGTGGGAGCACTCAGACAAGCAGCTCGGCTGGCAAAGAACAGGGACTGAAAAGTTCCAGTTGGGCAACATGGAGCTGCAGACAAGATCCTGGGTGGTAACTCTTCCCCTGCACACTTAGATGCTGATGCGGTTTCCAGCCCGTCAGACAGCTCAGTTACTGAGCACCAGGAACACACCAGCTTCCCTCGAGAGCTCATCTTAAACCTTCATGTGAAACAGACTTTCAGTGTGGGCCCGCACTTAAACCACAGCCACCATCACCTCCTGCTTCAGATTTGCCTCCAGGACAATGCTCACTCAGCTGCAGACACAGTGAGGAAAGCAGAGGTAGGAATCAACCCATGGACTGCACCTCCTGCAAGGCTGCATCCTAACCAAGGAGGAAAAGAACATCCTTAGCATGGGAGGTGCTCAGCATCTGTTAAAGATGTTGTAAAATCCATAGGGATTATGCCAACCCTGTGTAGTAAATACCCAGTAGTACTGCACCTCTCACATTCAAGGCAACGTGCCCTTTCTGGGGACGTCTCTGAAGTACATCCACCTGTGGAAAATCAACCCAAATTAGTTCCCTTTTCCTTCCTATGATCATGCTGAAAGGAGCATCTATTTGTCACTGCAAAAGCAGCTGTTCACCCACTCATGCTGCCTGGCAGGCTTCACTGAAGAGGTACCAACATCTGGCTCCTAAATCCAGCAATTAATAGTGATGCTACAGCCTGGATGTTATACACACAACATGGAAAAAGAACAACATCGCTTTAGGAACTGCTCTAGGCATTCTGTTAAAGGAAATACAGGTGTAGCATGTCTGTTTGGATAATGTCTGACTCCAGAGATAATCTGTAAGGGGTAACAGCTAAAACGCTTCTCTAAATGCCAGACTGGTGTAATCACTCTATCCGATCCTTCTCTGAGAAATACATCATGAAGAGGTGTGGTAGCACCCAACTATACCTCCATTTTTAAGACAGATAATGCTCTGTTTATAGGGAAGCTGAGAGACTGAAGCAAAGAAAGAATCCATGCCTGAAATTGTCAACCCATGATAAATAAATCAGGAATGTGATGTTCTCCCATCAAACAAGCAACTAAAACTCACTCAATATTAACACATACTAAAACCACTTCTGCTGTCTGTACGTGCCCTTGTCCAAAGCCCCTCTTCTAGGTTTCTCGTAGCCCCTTGAACACTGGGAGCTGCTCTAAGGTCTCCCTGGATCCTTCTCTTCTCCAGGCCGGACCAGTCCAGCTCTATGTTCCTGTTCAGAGCCTTTCAAGAAGCTAAAACCCACCTTCAACAAAACACAGTGTGGTTTTGTGGCCCTAACTGGCACAGGAATTCGCAGTCAGGGAAGCACAGCCCCACAGCCAGTGGGACCAAGGACAGCCTCCCACCATGCTTGCCTCCAGGGCAGTGACCAAGAAGAGTCTCACAATGCTCCAGTCTTGGACTATGCCAAAGCACTGGGCTTTTCCCTGCCAGTCCACTGCACTCAGCAGTGTTCAAAGAGTGCTCAGTACACACACAGGGACCTTGACCTGCTGAAGGAGTGGGTTTATCTCTATCAGACTGTGACTGTGTGCTGAGGACAAAAATAGTCTGCTACCAATGGAGTGGTGGGATTTCCCTCTGCGCTTGGAAATGAGGTGCATTATGAAATTGTTAATTAAAAAGCATTCTTGCTTTCAAGCACTAATAGAGCATTGTGTCTCTCTGGGGATACAAAATACTTTAGTAGTGCTTAAAGAAAAGAGGCTAAAGGAAAAGTGCAATTACAGAGGGTACAGAAAGAGATAAGGCTTAGTGCAGAAGTTTGTAGCAATCTTTCCCTTGACAAAGCTGAAAACTGGCATCATTCACCTGTGCTATACAGAGCTGAGGACACCACAAGGAGCAGCAATTCAAAAGGACCTTCATTCAAAAGTTACCCCCTTCATGGAAAGAGCTTTTTCTCTGCTAAATGAAAAAGATCCATTGTGTGGGCAGGTGATGACAGTTAAATACAAACACAGGGGAGCATCGTCTCTTCAAAAGCCACTTGAAAAACAAGACAGCAATGGAGTAGGAGGGAAATCTGTTCAAGGATTCTCCTGTCTAGCAATCACACTATGGAAACGTAACTCATTCATATAAACAAACTTGTATCTGGAGACTATAAGCAAGCAATTCTGGGTTATGGTTTTTTTTTAGGTTGGATTATGTCTAAATAAAAAATTGGTTTGATTTTTTTCCTTGATCCTTTTTTTCCTCTAAATTTTGAAAAAAACAGTTTTGTTTCTGTTTGGTCTCACTTTGCACCAGAAGTAGTATTGGTTGACTGCATCCTTGAAGTCCCTTCACCTCTGGGCATAGGACGGGATAGTACTTGCTCTAATACACAGCAATAGCCAAGATATGCTTGAGCTCTCTGAGACATGCATGTTCCAATTTTGACCACTAATGCTGATAAGCTATCAATCACATGTATATGATACCACTCAGCCTGGTGGCAGAGCTCTGCTTGAATTGAATCCTAAAAAGTCACTCATTTGATGAAGACTTTTCCTATCTGAAAAGTGGCCCACAGTGCTGCAAGGCACCACTGTGCAGTGCCTGTAGTCTCAGGGCTTTTTTATAGGGCTGGACTAAGATGTTCCTGATCATTTCAAGTCAGGCATCTTCAGCAGTCAGGAGCTTCTTGTTAGAAAAGCTATAGTGATTGATGCTCCTTGCTCAAGTGCTGACAATCCTAAACCACACGCACAATGCAATGTGCAGGTGAGGAGTATGGGGAATGTGTGCACGAAACCACCATATGTACAGAAAGCCTCTTCTAGACCTGATTTAAAAGGAACTTGTGAAAACACACTGGCAGTTTTGCCCATGTAAATCACAGGATCATTAGGGGTGGAAGGGGCCTCTGGAGACCATCTAGTCCAACTCCAAATGGTGGTCATCTTCACCAGCAGGAAGTTTTGGGCAG